>JANHGB010018981.1:0-29907 GCA_026283785.1 Coracopsis vasa | reverse complement strand
TTGGAGCAAGCTGCTCCAGTGGAAGGTGTCCCTGCCCATGGCAGGGGTTGGAACTGGATGAGCTTTAAGGTCCCTTCCAACACAAACCAGTCTAGGATTCTGTGAAGTCCTCAAGGCCAAACATGTCTAAGTCTGTTGGCTACAGGAGTGATCAGGTGAACACTTCCACCCATCACACCTAAAGACCACAAGGCTGCTCAGTGTCCACAGTGCATTTGCTTTTTAGCTCTTCTTCCAACAGTGCCAGCTATGACACTGCTTTTGATGCTCCTGCTCATTTCACCAAGGCTCTGCACAGGTAGCAGACAGTACAGAGAGGATTTCAAACACTGCTGGTCAGGAGCAGAGCTTCATACTCCATTGCCAATGTCCTCAGCTCCTTGTGTGCCTTCAGGTGCCATGGTATGAATATGTTACTATCCAAAAACAACCTCTAGAAGCTTTCCATAAAATAAGACAAGAAACCCAGGGCTTTATAGCATCTCAGCAACAGGTTTGCTCTACCTTAGCAGAGCAAACAAAATAAAGCTTTTCTGCTAAATAAATTTTCTGGTCTCTTTATCAGTCCCTTAAAGTAAGCATCAATGTTGATCAGGTTTGGAAGTGGGGTTTTTGGGGGGGGCGGTGGTAGGGGAGTGTTTAGATAGGTTGTAATCAGCCTTATTGATATTGGTTTGGTCTTTTACCTCATGGCATCACCTTGGAACTTGTTCTGCAATGAGGAGGCTGATTTTATGAGAGATGTATGGGCAGACACCTTGGATTCTTTCAGGTTTCATTATTTTGATTCCTTCCAGGCAAGAAAAGGCTGTAATAATGCGATAAAATGAAGGAAGCAGTGACATTTAATATCGTAAAAGAGCATAGAGGGGGGCTTGGTGTTCTTAAGTGTCACCAGCACATTTTTCGGAGACAGTGCAGCCCTGGGAGTCAGGACACTGAAGTAATTTCATCTGTGCATGATAAAAGGAATCGCTAGAAATAATTCACTCCTTGTCTTATTGTATATAGACTAATTTGGGAGCTCATTATTTATTTGGCAAGTATTTAGCATAACAAATCAATTTCTGGTGACACCTCAGATGAGGTAATTTATACTGAAAGTCAAAAGAAGATGAAAAGGGAAGATTGAACTTTGCTGCTTTATAAGCCATCTTTTTAGGTCCTGGTGTGCTATCTGGTGCTCTGACACTGCCTGAGGTGGCAACACACATCCCTGGCTCTACCTGCGCTTCAGCCCTTCACCAAAGCAGGGGCAAGAAGCCTCATCTGTGCTCCAGGATACCCAGAAGCCAGCTTGGATGCTGCATACAGCAATGAGGCATGACAGGATTTGAGCTATACATCCCCATAGGAAGACTTGACTCTTATTTGGACACAACACAAATTGTTTGGCTTGGAAGGAACCTCAAAGTTGATCTAGTTCCACCCCCCTGCCATGGGCAGGGGCACCCTTCACTAGAGCAGGTTGCTCAACTTGACCTCAACTTACATCACTTTGTATATCCGTTCCTGGTTTTGGTTGCAGGAATCAGACGAACAAAACTGCTTTTCTGCAAGCTTAATGTTGGTTTAAGAGAGTTTTAGTGGAGACTAAAAGGCAAAATTCAGATGTCTCCCAAATTTGGCTCAGTAATGCAGGAGAGGAGTGGTTTCTCAAGCACAGATCCCCACTAGATTTTTATATAAGCTTGCACAGAACCACAGAAAAGAGTGGCAAGATGATAGGTCACTGATGCCCCTGAAGGTAGCAGCAAATGTGTTTGAGTTTCATTGGCTTCTGCTGCTGCCAGCCCAAAAAGGGAGTGCAAATGTGTGGTGCACTGGTTAGAAGGAGCCTGAGAAAGCTGAAAGAGAAAGAGGAGAGAAACAGGATGGCTGAGGAAAGCAGGAGATACTCAGCAAGAGGCTCAAGCAGTGGATGCCCTACAAGCTGAGAGAGGATGGGATGTGTCCTGGGTGTCCTGACACAGCATTGGGTTTATGCATCTGCTTCTGCGCTTTCATTGTGAGCAGTCCTGAGCAGCTGCAAAGGGTAATACTGGAACACATGGAAAAATGTATCCCCAGTCTGTCCTTGACACAAGAGCCTGGCTGAGAGCACAGAGAGGGGCTCAGATCCTTGGCCAAAGCACCACATCAGAGAGGACCAATTCAGCAGCCCATCCTGCTGTGTGATATTACAGGCAGGAACAAGCAATGGGGCTGTTCTGCTCAGTTATAGCCAATTCAATCAAAGTCAGGTTTTCAAAAGGATCAGTGCCACTTGGATTTGCATTGCACTGGCAAAACAAGAGAAAATATTTGCAACTGAAACTTTTCAGGCGATGTTTTCTAACGGAAACTTCTTCCTTTTGTTTTGGGTTGATATTTTCAAATGAAAACAAGGAACATTCCAAAATAAGATCAAATTTCTTATTAAGGGGGCACAGAACACTTGGGGGTGACAAAAAATGCTTCTCAGCAGTCAGTGGAACTGCGTAGGTTTTAATCACTGAAGAAACAGGATCATTTTGTGGTTGTCTTTCATCCAACCCTTCCCTCTCCCTCCTCTCTCTCTTAATATTTCAGTTTGGAAGAAGGAAACAAAACAAAACTCAATGGTATTTGTCTATCTTTAGAGACATCTGGGAATTCTCAGTCAACCGCGAGGTGCCTTTTGCCCAAAGATGCTTATGGAGTAAGGTCCTTAGGGAGCAAAGAGCACATAACGCGCTCCCCTACGGCCCTGCTCCCTGCCCACACAACATGCTCCGCACCACAGGGTTACAAGCTAACAACAACCTGGAAACGTTCAGCCATGAAAACCTCTGCATTGATTTTCCAGTCCTGTTTGTAAGGCAGCAGCAAGGGAGAGCTACATCCGCCTCTGCCTGTTTCAGTGTCCTGTTGCATTATTAAAACAGAATAACAATGCAACTTTCTGCACCTGACAGAACATCCGAATCTGAAGCCAAAGCAGCCAGAAGTGATCAAAATAAGCAGAAAAGGAGTTATTTTTATGGAGATGTTATTTAATTCTGGTGGGTCCAACTGAAATAAGAAGACTACATTTGTAATTGATCTGGTAGGTGATAAGCCCTAAAAGTAATTGCTATAATCAGGATATGCTTTGTGTTAGTTTTGCCATCTAGATTAACTCTAAAAGTGAAAGGAGCACCAGCCAAGGGTCAGTAACATCTGGTACCCACCCCTTCTAGTGGGGCTGGTGGTCTCACCTGGCTCAAAGAGCGTCCGTCGCTCCCTCTGTAAATCCAGCAGCACCTTCTGCTTTGATGGAGCATCCCAAGGTGTCACAGACCTTTTGTTTTCACAGGTATGTTTTTCTTGTGCAGTCTCAGAATGATGCGCTGCAGGATATCCAAGCCATGCCAGGGAGACACAAACGGTGAGTCTCCACACAAGGCAACACTGATTTTATTCTCCCTTTGTAAAGGACAGCTAAAACTGTTTCCAGCCTGGGTCCAGATCTCGGTGTGAACCACTCTGAATTTGAATTACCTCCATTCCTGTGCCAGAAATAGCTTTAGTCCGTTGTCTTTTGGGATAAAATTGCTCCCCTGCTTAATCAACCCCTCTGTTACCATGAACCCCATGCACACTTAACTTTGCTGCAATTCCCACCACATTCCAGGGATCTTGGGCAGAAATTTGCTGAGATCCAGACTTCCCTGGGTATCTTGCTGATCTCCAGAACCATGCTCCCTAAAAGCAAACACCCCCCCATTGCCAGCAGCCCATGGGAATAAGCTCCTTAAGGCAAGCACAGTGATCATTGTTTGTCAGCAGGGACATCACTGGGGATTGTAGGAAGGCACAGGGGTATGTAGGTGTGTGCACCCAAACTGTGTGTTCTCACCTTCTACATATTTGCATCCAGCTGTTAATTAACAGCCATAAAAGCTCTGCAAACATTGAACCAGACTTTAAATAGCCATGGAAACACGACTGCAATGTAAAGCATGCACCTAATCAATGTAATTAAAGTATCCATTACAGAGCCTACAGCAGCACAGCACAGCCCCCCCAGGCCCACAGCCACCCTCCCTGTTCCCCACTCCTTGTCCTCATGTTGCCCCCTCCTCATTCAGGAGTTAGTGATTGCCTGTTCCTGTCCTTGGTAAAGATTCAGGGCTGCTTCCCACAGCTTCAGGGGGGGAAAGTCACCAAGTGGGCTTAGAGCTCAAGAGATCTCTTTTTAAATGGGGGTGGCTTGTAGATGCCTCCAGTTTCTGCATCTGCAGCATGGATGAGGGGAAATATACTCTACATTTGTTAAAAAGGCAGAGATTTTCCACATCAGAGATGCGCAGAGTTGGGGCTGGAGAAGCACACCCAGCCCTGTGCACTGAGAGGAACCCCGGTTAGACAGTGTGCTCACACAATGATTACGTATGTTTAACCTCAGAATAGGTAGTGTTACACAGACCTTCCTTTTGAAGGCAAAATCAAGAGGTAAAAACTAATGCAAAGAAGCGCTGATTTGACTATGTCCTCGAGAGACATTTTCCTGTACAACCATTGAGCCAGTGTAACACTGACAGTAGCAGTAAAAGCTTTTCCAGGAGCTGACCTCAACATTCCCTGTTATATCAGCAGTCTGCTTTATTCAGACCGCCTGCTTGTCTGACTTGCCAAGACCACTTCATGTAAGGTCACTAAACATCCCCTAACAGGAGAAACTTGTGCTCATGACTAACTTGGATTAACTTCAGTCAGAAGACCCGGGGGACAAACCCATCAGATTTAACTACCTCCAGTGAGATAAATTCCCCCCTAAATCTCGTTGTTAGTCATCTGGATCATCCAATTCCCCCAGCTCTGCAGATGAATCAATCACCCGAAAGCCCACACAACCTCCAGCAGGCGAGTCTGGAGAGCTGCTCCTGTGCCATTATCCCTTTGAATCTCTTTGGGATTAAATGAACCTCTCCAGTAATACTTCTGAGAGCCATGCCTCTGCATTAAGCCCTGTGTTATTTTCTCACACTTGTGTTTATTTGTTTAGTCCTCTAAATTCAGAGCACACACTCCTGCCTTGGGCCACCCTCTCTGTCCTTATGACTGGAACATGGCCATGATGACAATGCCCTGTAGAGAAGCAGAGCCAGAATCTCTCCTGAGGCTCCATCCTCCACCTGTGACAGACCACTACAGTAAAACCAAGTGCCTAACAAAGTCCTGCACATCAGCTCCTATGCCCAGGGTGCAGGCTTTCCTGACAAAGCCAAGAAATGGCTCCGAGTGATGTGTTCCAATGCCAGAATTTCTCTTTATCTTGCATGGAGCACTTGGTAACCCCAAAACCTGCCCTTCCCATCCTACCTCCTGCCCCTCCTGCTTGTGCACATCACCCAGGGTGGCTGTGTGCAGAAGAGACCACAGCTTTAGAGCTGAGCCTGAAAGGAGGCTCAGCTGAACACTCATTAGCCTGTGTGCACAGGATAATTAATCACACCAGGTGTGATAATTAAGAATAACTAATCACATATCTCCTGGCAGATAAACAGGCACACTCTCTAGGTCTGATTATGTCTCCCTTTCATTATAGCAGGTACGCTGCCATTAACAGCCTTACTCCAGATAAAATCTGAGCCTTCCCCATGCAACAAGCAGGTTTTCCATGGGTTTCCATCTAACTTTAGATAAATCTCGTACACCTCTTACTGGAATTGAGTTAGCAGCACGAGTGTGACTTACCTCCCTTTCTACCCTTGCAGCTCAGAGCACTGGGTAATCAGGGCTGGCCATGGTAGATGTGCCATTAGAACACCCATGCTGGGACCATGGGGATAGTCCCACATCAGTGGAGGTTAATCAGGTGAAAGAGCAACATGAAGAGGGTTACTCTGGTACATCCTTAGTTGTTTGTGCCAAGTGACACCTCATTAGCTCCTGAGGAGGGAGAGGATAGGTGCAGAACAGCCTATTAATAGGAGATAAAAAGGAGCAACAGTATTTCAAAAGGCAGCAGTATTTATCAGCATCTATTTGAAACGGAACCATCTGAAACGTGCAGTGTTGTTTTGTACAACTCCAAATGCGTATTCTTGTAATTGTAAAACACATCAGGATCCTTGTGCTGCCTTTAATCAGTCAGTTCACCTTCAAGCATTTAATAAACTCCTCTAGGTTACAAAATGTTTTATTCAAGACAAACTCTGATACTATCATTTAAGATGTAAATCCTAAACTAATAGAAGCTGAAGTTGATAATAAAATAGCAATTAATCCACGTTGAAAGTAACAAAAATTAACAAACTGCTGTTCAAATATTTATAGCAGGAAAGTTTCGTTACTTGCTCATTGATGCTGTTTTGAAGGCTGACTTTGAAAGTACAAACCCCAGCCTTATGTCAAGCAGAAGGTTCTCCCCTAAGGAGCTGCCTAGCATTTACTGCAACAGGAACAGCCCCAGTGACAACAACACCTACCTCCAGGGGAAATGTGGGAGCATTCAGTTCTAATCTTCCCAATTTCCCTCCTGCTGTTTGCTATCCTGAATATTTAACCTCTTCTCCATTATAGATGGAAAGCTGGGGCAGGGAGATGATTCACTGAAGAGCTGTGATTCTGCAGCTGGTGGGTACCACATACGCTTTAAAGCACTTGCCTGGTCTGACTTCAACATTTGATATGCAATATATCCTGAGCAGTTTTCTAACCCTGGTGACAGACTTTCCTCTTGAGTTTTGTGAACTCAGGGGAAACAAAAACCAGCAGGAAATGATGTACATTTCTGTACAGTAAGGAGATGATCCATGGAACCCACAGTCACATCATATCGTTAAATGGAAGTAATCAGTAACAGATGTAAATACCAAAGATGTGGAAGTATATTAAGAAGACCATAAACTGGGAGGGCTAGAAAGGATCTTGTTTCTGTGTGCAAGGCAGATCCTGGCAGGACCAAGAAAAACCTTCCTGCACAGAGCACTTATTCAATTTGTAAGCCATGTGCAGTTTTCTTCCAGAAACACTTGATTCACAAAGTACTGGCCTGGAAATAGCTGCTTTGGTTACAGAGGTGAGCAGTGAAACCTCACAGCTGCTTTTCAGCACAGCATTAGCAAGACATACTGCAGCAGTAATGGGATGGAGAGAGGGAGAGGAGAGAGGAGGGCACTGCACCTACAGCCTTTCCCAGCAAATCTGCCCTGAGTAGATGGACCACCAATCTCAGCTGCTGCATTTATTCCTTTGTGCTTCCATCTGGATTATACATTGTTCAACTCGGATCTCCAAGGCATTACGAAAAATCAACTCTGTTCTCAGCCCCTTCCACAAAACCCTCTAATGGAGTCAGGCACCCAAAAAAAGAAAGAGGGAATAGGGAAGGTGTGTGCACACATCTGCAGGTGGCTGCTCACCAATGCATGCAGTCATTTTCATCCCGACCAGTTCTCCCAAGCCAAAGTAAAAATTAAAGTTGGCATGTCACTCTGCAGGCAGATGTGTTCCATAATGCATGGGCAGGATATATTTTATTAACTCTGGGTTTTTGTAGATCTCTGTTTGCATAAGTTCCACCCTTCCATAAAGCTTCTTGGATTTGTGGGTTGTGTGTTGGCTTTTTAATGTTTTTTTCCTGTGGGATGCTGTTACAGGCTGATCTGGGGATCTGAGCAGATCCCATAGGGCTCTGCAGGTGGGAACATAACAGGAGGGTCCCAGCTGCAAGAATCAGTCTGTGAAGATTCCTCTTACAGATGTGTAGGGCCTTTAGGTACAGTCATCTCTACTAAACAGCCAGTTTACAGCATACTCCCTTGGCGCTTACCTAAAACCTATTTCAGGGTATTTAATATTTTCTTTGAGTAAGCCTTTTGGAAGTATGATTTGCTTATGGGATCTAACCGCTGAAGGGAAAAGCAAGCATTTCAGTGCTGAATGCCTGCTCTCCGTGTTAACAGATGTGTGATAAAACCCTATTTCCTATGAGGTTGCACTACTCTTCCCATCCCCACTGCAAAACACATTCATTATATTTAGGTAGCTGGCAGCATATCAAACTTTTAGACAGTAGAAAAGCAGCCAGGAGGTGGTAGTAAAACTGATGGGGTCAAGGGAGAGGCCCACATCTGCTCCTTGCATCACTGCATTGCAGCACAGGCTCTCACACGCATGCGCTGACGGTGCCAGTGGTACCCCGGATTTGTTCCGATGCGAGTACCCAAATGGAGAATCCCAGCCTATTTCCAGCAAAGCACCATACTGCTTTTCTGGGTATTCTCACATATCTTTTCCTGCAGTCTTTCAGGCAGTTTCCTCCACTCAGATTTACTATCAGCCTTCTCCCAGGGATGGAGGTCTGAACTCTCCATGTGATGGAGGGTGCTCACCCCAGCAGGGTTCACCACCGGTACTGGGTGTACATCTCTCATAGGGGTCCTTTCAAAGCACCACAGGAGAGAATCCTGCCACAGCCAAGAGCAAACACAGCTTCCCTAGGGGCAAAAACTGTCAGTGAAGCAACCTGGGTTTTTCCTCTCCTACCTCCCACACCAGCGGGGAGGCTGGCTCATCCCTGTGACTACAGCCTGCCTGCCCTGGGCAGCCAGCTCTTCCCTTCTGAACCCATCACTTCAGTTCCCATCTAAAGGTATTTTCCACAGGTAAAAACACAAGGTGAGAAGCACAAGTTAATAATGTACCAGCCATTTGGAAGCAAGCTGAGAGTGAGATCATCCACCAATGGTAGCATCTGAGGACCACACTTATTTTACATAAGGCATTTCAGGGCCAAGCTTTTGTGAGCTGAGCCTATGTGGGTTATTTGTGGAGCACTGTTTCTAGGTGGGGTTTGTTTGGTGAGCTTTTGTTGCTGGTTACCCCCCATACCTTTTCTCTTCCAAAATCCTTTCAACCATCTTTCAACATCTTCAATGTTCAAAAGCATGGGCTGAAGAGCACAGTGTTCAGCTATTCTTTACTCGTGAAACTGCACCATTTCACAAGGTCAGCCTGCAGGATGTGTACAGAAATCTTCCTGCTCTCCCTTGAGGAACATTTCATACCAAATAAAGATGCTGTCATTCTCCTTCTCTTAAGAAGGACATTCAGCAAGAAACTCATGGCAGCTGGGAACGCGAACAGACTAGGATAATGGCAAATCTGTGCTTGGGGCAGGCCAGGATTTAGGGAGAGGCAAAGTTCCTTTTAGATCCACAAAATGTTTGCAGGGTTGGCTTTTTAAAGTACTTTGAAAAGAAACTGAAGGATATTTCTGGGGGAAAAATGTCAAACTTGAAATAATTGGTATCTTATTTTGAAATCAAATCTACTTCTTTGTCATACTCCGTTTTCTGACTTCGAGTAACTCAGATTTGCAAAATATCCCTAATGGAAGTTGATTCTTTTTTGCCAGGAAAGGTTTTGCCCCCCAAATTAGAATCTACCACAAATCTCCTTTATGCTGTTGAATGATTCAGAACCAAAATACATGGGCAAAATGGAAAAGAAGAAACAGCAAACAAGACATGCTAAATAAACATAGCAACACAAGTACGTATAGAAAGTTCATACAGAAATATGTATATTTCCTTCTACATAAATACATACAATACTGAGAAGGATACATGAAAACAGAGGCCCTGAAATGAACTCTTTACAAAACTCAGTATTTATTGCCAAATCTAACTTTTCAGGCTATAAGCCGGGTGACACACAGTGCTGAGGAGCACAATTGTGCAATACTGCAGACTTAACAGATGCAATGCTCCTACACTGATCTCTTTCAAACACAAGCACAGAGAGCCAGGAGCATGACAAATATAAAGCCAACGTCATAAATAAAGTAGACTGATCATAACATTAATTAGACCTTCAGATAGCTTCATACAGTGAAATCAATGTCTACTGTGCAGATAAACTTCATCTGAGCAAGAAGTGAAGTGACAACAGGTTACAAAAATCCATAATCTTCCATGCTGTTCTGTCCTTTACCTTGAAGATGCTTGTAGTAGATGGGAGGCGAAAGCATCCCTGTTTGTTCATTCGCCCCCTCTTGAGTTAGGGTGGGGAAAAGTCCCTTTCTGTCAAAATGCCATTAAATTCTGGCCCTGAGCAGTCAAAAGCTGTTTGACAGTTTGATTCACCAGTGCTGGGGTTTCACACTGCATTGTAAATGCTGCTGGTATAGCCCGGCAGCAACATCAAGACAAGGCAACACAAAACAACATCCCTTGTTGTTACGAGCAGCACATACACGTGAGCATCTTCAAGACTGAAAAGGCATCTTCCCTGATTTCTTAAATGCAAACAGCTATTGACTCTGCTGTTATTTCACATTTAATATTAAAGAGCAAGGCTCATTCAGGCCAACATCTTTTCTGACTCCTAGTGCTGGCTGGCTATTGGTATTCCTTCAGTGAACAAGATCATGAAAATACTCTGGTAACCAAGGCCATTATTTTTGAAGGACAGAAAAAAACAAAACCAAATAAATAAGAAATCCAAGATAAAATTTGGATTTTAAGGCAAATGAATATTCAGGATTCTGGACTTCCAGATAACCTTAACTTAAACCAAGAAAAAGCAAAGACAGTGAGGAAAGCCGAAGCAGTTTTTACACAGCCGCATACCACAGAGCTGTCAATAAACACACAAGAAAGCAGTTCTATCTGTTTACAATTCAGCCATTCCTTGTTTTGCTACAGCATCACATACAAAAAAAACACTGGGGTGTTTTTGAACAATTCTTGTTCTGACAGATCCTGAGCTACAAACAGATCATTCCCAGAGACTGAGATCCACCCCAAGCAGCCACTTCAACTTCATTTGTATGCTTGAATAAGAACTTACCTAGAGGATGCACTATCCCAGGGTTCTTCCCATGGAATGTTTTCAGTACAAGTTAAACCAGCACCTTGGTATTTAACCTGCCTTTTATTGTTACCTGGTAACAAAGGCCGCCCTATTTCACAAGAACCAGGTGTGGATGGAAACATCAGCTTTTCACAGACAGATTTAGCTGCTCTGTCAGCCCTGTGTGTACACAGTTAACATACAGATTTCATTTACTGCAGGAGCCATGTGGCAGGTGGAACAGGAATGAGCCTGCTCAGGAGGACTATTTATGTAGTGATAAATGAGAAATATCGATCACTGTGGAGTTCCCTTAACACCTTCCTGACTGTTTTTCCTAATCTTGTTAAACTTCCTTCAGCTGTGACATCTCAGGTGAGCTCCTGCGCTGGTGGAGCCCAAGGGGAGCACAGATGCTGGTTGTGCTTCACAGGGTTTTACACTGAGAAGCTGATGTTCAGATCATTTCAAAAGGAAAAGAACGTTCTCTTTCTCTCTCTCCATGGGACTGTGCTTCCTGCAAAACACTGGCTGGACCCTGATTCATTTTGCTATTTATTAGACACACCACCATTAGTATCAGTGGTGTTAGAAGATAAGGAATGGGTGTGAAAGAAGAATGAGGAAACACTTCTGCCTATTTGCAATAGGAGCTCCATTTCCTGGCTAACACATTCTGCGTGACTTACAGAAGTTAAAGAATGTGCAGTCAGACTATTGATGTGTATTGACTGAAGGAGAATGTTAGCACCACACAAGCAACAGCATCTTCATGTCCTCGCTCTGCCTTTGAGCAGTTTCCCTCCCTGGGCTGCTACTGGGAGGGACGATAGCTTTCGCCAGCCCACTCACTCTCATTTTCTGATGACAGCAATTGCATCCAGTCAGTTTCATGCTCAATTTGGCAATTTTTAAATGACTACAAGAGAAATAAAATGCTTGGAAATACAAATTTTCATGCACTCATTTGCTAATACAGCGTGTGGATCCGACTGCTGCAAACAAAAGGCAGATCTAAGAGGCAAGTATTTATTACATAAGTTCAAGCTTCAACATCTTCTTTGCTTATTTCCAGTCCCTTTGATTTAATTACTTTATTTCAGTTTATCCATTAACAAAACTGAAGAAAAGCAATTTCTAAAGAGAGAGTTTTAACCTTCAGCTACAACTCATATTTTCCTTGATTGTCCCTACAAATCTACACCCCTTCCTATAATCAGTAGGGTCTCTCTTAACTGGTAAAGAGAAGGAGGGAGCTATGTGAACTCACCTAGTAACTGCAAACACAAATAACAACTTGCACACCCAAGTGGGGATTTGTGCAGAGCAGCTGGAGCACTTTCATGCACAATTACAGTAATTATAAGCACTGAATTAAAGAATATCTACACTTATAGCTGTCCCTACCCATGGTAGGGGCTTGGAACTAGATGATCTTAAGGTCCTTTCCAACCCTAACTATTCTATGATTCTATATAGCTGTCTTGGAGTGGGGAGTGTTTGCCCATCTCTTTCATTTTCTATCTATAGACACTTCCCAGGAAAGCCTTGACTGGTATTTTGTGCAGGTTTGTGGAGAACTAAAGCCTCCTGCAGAGAAGTTACAACATTCAACGAAGAAAAATAGACTTCTTGCCTGAAATCTCCCTTTCCTCTAGAATTGCTGCAGGCAAGTTTTTTACAGCAGGTACCTATGGTGAGCTGATAGAGAATAACCAGATTTTGTTTAAATTATGAGAATGTCCTGCACCGTTATGGTCCTTCTCTACATCGTGGCTTTTGGAGCCATAGAAATGTGAATCCATCTTCTCACACTGAGACATTTACACTTGAACACATTAGTACTTCAAGTGAAAACACAAGAACTTGTCCTCTCAGGGCCTTTATCACTGAAGAAATTGAAACTTTCTGGTAACCACAGGTAATGTTTCCTAATTCAACACCCTCATTCTAAGGAGAGTTTATACACATAAAAGAGAAAAGAGGCAGCATGAACAGTAAATCAAAGTCCTCACCTCCCCACCACCCCAGAAGCAGTTTCTGGTATGTGGAACGAGGACATGGACTTGGGTGCTGAGGCCAGAGCCTAAGAAGCAGGAAAAGACAAAGCAGCTTGAAGAAGAGCCTCATGCACACAGAAAAAGAATGGTGTGAGATGAGAGCGTGTTTAATTCTCAATGTCAAGCTTATTCCTCCAACAGCTAAAAATGAGACTCTATTAGCAAGGCTGTGAGGGGAGAGAAGAGATGAGTGAGGGGTGGCTGAGGGAGCTGCTCGTAGGTGGAAGCACAGCTCATGAGTGAGGGGAGCTCAGGACTGCACAGCTCCAGTGTTCAGACCTTGCTGTCCTGCAGGACTCAGCTCTCTTAAGCTAGAAGTGAAGGTCACTGTAGGAGGGTAATAGCACAGCTTAGCTCGGCAACCAGCCCTCTGGGAAAGCAGAACACAGGCGGTTTTGTTCTAATGTAGGTGCTGGGGATTGTTACACTTTTTATCTGCCTTCTGGGCTTTTCTCCCTCTAACAGAAATAGGTTTGTGAAGCCTTTTGGGGCAAAAGGGGAAACGCACTCAGTGAGCACAGGAAAATTAGGTACAGTTCTGCCAGGGTGTGTGCATGGGAGCTCAGTCCTCATTAACAGTGATGTGAAAACTCTCACAAGGATCGTCCGCAGCCCAGGCTTGTCATTGCCTTTCCTACCCCTGTCAGCCCATGTTTCACCTCATTTGTTTTCCCCCATCTGAAATACTGCACAAGAATAAATACATCAATTCCTTTCTTCCCTCGAGTCAGAAGAGTTGCCCCCAGGGAAAAGGAAAAGGAAACTCAGAGCACACAGGATGTCCAATTGTAAGGACAGACTTTGGAATTGTACTTTTTTTTTCCACATTCACATGCAAATAGAAGAATTGTCCAAGATGATAAAATGGGAACTTACTTGGCATTTTCAGAGGCTTCCCTGGGATGCTTATGGATTCCTGTGGCCACGGACCACACCATGGTCCACTGCTTCAGTCCAAAGTGTATAACAGACAATTTCATTCTTGCTTTAGCATTTTGAGGTTACATACAGCCAGCACGTGAGGAGCACAGAAGGGCTGTGAAGGGTGCCTACAGACACTAGGCATTGCCTTGCTCCCAGCAAGAATAGTTTTGTTGTCTCTCCTCTCTGGCAGCAGGGTTTCTTCCATCTCACAGGTAGGTATTAGCCTGATGATCCCAACACGGCTCCCTATAGTTCTTGGCCCATAATTGAAGTCTACCAGGGTCATGTCTGGCATCTCCCCTGGGTGAAGGGATGCTACACAGAGGTGGTAGCAATGGAAAGCCCCAGACATGGAAAATGGCAATGTCCCTCTGGAGTGTGTTCGGGAAGGCAGTTACCAACAGAGCCAGGGCTCTTATATGCGAGAAAGGTATTTGGGGTTTCCCTCTGGAAAGGGAGTGAGCAGAAAAGCCAGGCAATGGTCCTTACCCCTGAGGAAGCTGGAGATACTAAATGTAATGCCAGCAGCAGAGGTGGGACATGTCCCAGCTTTCATCAACTCCGTGGAACTGTTTTGGCTACAAGCCGCAAGGATTCCTCAAAAGACAAAAGCACAATTTCCATAATTTCCATGACAACACAATGGGATGAGAAAGGAAATCCTTATTTTAATGGAGAATGGTGAAAAAAGTAAAAGCAATGGGTAGTATGATAAGAAAGCCCCTATTCAAACACAAATACCGCTTTCAGGAGGAGCAGAGAGCGGCAAGCTCAGCAGTTGCTGCACAGTCATTCACATCACGAGCCTGTGCATCACAGAAACATGATTAGACCATATATCCACTACTGTAAGGCACTGGAATGAATGAGGGTCCTATGGCAAGTGCATGGAATGATTCATTCCTCACACAAAAGTGACAAATAAGGATAATTCCACCTCATTTCCAAGCTGGCTTTCTGGCCTGGCTGCAATAAAACTGTAACAATTGTAATAGCATGGGCACACAAATTCTCTTTTGTGGAATTACAAACCTCTGAGGAATCAGGTATTTCACTGTAAATATCTGCCTGGGTTTTATTTTAGGGCACTGAGTGCAATACAGGATGGCCAAAGGCTTGCCAGGCAGTACACACAAACCAAGTGAGAGCAACCATGCTTTCTAGAGCAATTGACTCAGTGGGAAAAGGGACCTGGGCCACAGTTCAGCCTTTATTCATGGTATTGTCAACCTTTCTACCTTAGAAAAGATTTGTGATAAGGTTAAAGATACCTCAGAGTGTTCTTACCTTCCCCTCACATAAATTTGCAACCCCAAGGACACCTGCTAGGATGAGTGAAGATAAGAAAGGACAGTCGTATTTCCTTATCTGGAGCTCTCTGCTTTATAGCACTTCAGCTTTACAGTACAGAAGGGTCATATTCCCAGAGAGAACGTCCCCATGAACTCCATGAACAGCTTTCTAAACACCCAATAGCCTCCTGAGGAGATAGCAACTGTGATTCACACCTTTAAAAAAGGACTCCCACCCAGCAGAAACACAGACATAGACAGAAAAGCCATGAGAGTTCCACCCAGTGGGTTTTCCCATGAGGCATAAATACTCCAAGCTTGTTTTGATCTTGGATACCATCAAAACCCAGATTGCCCTTCCAGGCTCTGGTGGAGGTCAGAGTTTGGCTGTAAGATTCATCGATGTGAGTACAATGGCAAGCCAAAAAGTCCTGCAGAGCCTGTTGCTGAGTGAAATAGTTAGGTAATAGGAGCACTGTCCATGGAGCACATAAAGCCATACGAGTCTCAGCAGGAAGCTACATGAGCTGCCACCTCTTAGGGTTTTGAAACAGTACCTATTTACATGGCCGTTTGACACTGTGCTTAATATATTGTTAATATATTGTTAATATATTCTTTCATTATAACTGTTCCTTATAAAAACAACCATTCAGTGTATTCCTCAGCTTCTCTGACTTTAGCTGAATTGGGGTGGGGATGCAATCTAGAATTAGTACTTAAGCAAGGCTGGGCAAATGCTGGAAGGTTAAAATTAGATGGCAGAAAAGCTGTGTTTGTGCAGGCAAGATCAGACTTAAAACATCAGGAAGACTGAGGTTGTGTTCAAACCTTCTTGAAGATTATTATTCTATGCAAGTAATTTTGTTTCCCTTGCAACAATAGATACATAATTAGAATTGCCTCCTATGCTGAAAACCACAGGGTTCGTTGCCCACACAGCATGTCCTGCTCTCACAGAACATATATTAGATATAAGGGATGGGTGGTAGGGATTTTTCTTGATCCATGAGGAAAAAGAAGTGCCTTCAGGAGGCAGTGCAGGTTATGGGTGGACTCTCTGTGACCCACTGGAGAGCCTCTCCTGTCCAGGGAGATGGCAGATGCTGCAGATGGCTACACAGATGTCTCAGATCAGATGAATTACTCGATAAAAGGAGCTGAGCATCCTCATTTTGATGTATAGAAGATTAAAGCTTAGTGAAAGAAATCCTGCTGTTAAGGTGACTGTGTACATCTCTTGGACTTCTGATGCTCTGTATGCTGTGACCCTGCAGTTCTTGGTCATATCGGATAGGACTGCATCTTCTTGTTCCATTCTCTTGAATTCAGCCAATAACTCTCCTGTGAGTCCAAAGCATCAAGAGATGTGGAAGAAAGAGCACATCATGGTCTGTACTTGGAGCCATTTTAATGGAAGAGGTGGTGAAATTCCCAAACAAAAGAATGTTGAACTGACTCCATCAAATGACCTGCAAATAAAACCACTGCAGACTCCCAGCAAGGGTGAAAGAGCCCTGAGCTTGTGGCAACCCTCCAGCAGGGTTTTCATTTGTCCCCACTGGATGCTATTGCAGAGATACAGTTTCTCCACCTGACACCCACAGTGTCTTGGGCTTTCTTTCACACCCTGGGGAGTAAAAAGACTCTAACCTGAGAGTAAACTGCCCACAGAGAGGCACTCTGTGCTGTTGGGAGCAACCAAATCATTCTGTAGACACCTATCACATGCAAATAGCATGGACAAGAACCCACCTTTGGCAGCTCCCAAAACATGATGCTCTGCCAGCTGAAATCCCCTGGCAGATTTTGTATCCTCTGAGGACAGATCAGTCAGAGAACACCATATTTCTGTGAATGTACCCAGTACTTTGTGTACATCCGACTGCTAATTCTACAGCAGACATTGTCACATCAGCAGGTCCTGAGCTGTTTAACCCCAAACTTTGCACAGAATGTCAGCTTCCTCAGACCATCCATGGTGAACAGCTTCTGAAATCCAGCATTGAAATTCTTATCAAAACTGAAACAAGACTGACGTGAGCTGGGCATAGAAAACATAGATTCAATTCCCATTCTGCCCAACATTATTCCTCCTTGATCCAGCTGAGGTTCCTTTATTTTTCCAGTGCTACGTGAGTTACCGCTACAAACCACTGGGTTAAGGCTGCCCTTTATCTTTGGACATCCTAGAAGAAGATCTATAGTATATGGTAGCAGTAAGAGAAACTGACAATATGTTTCAGGAGAAAGGGTATTTATGGTAAAGCAGGGACCTAAACCCAGGTCTCCCTGTGCTTCAGCCACTGCACCAAAGACCATTGCAAAATTTCTCATTTGTGTAGGTCTCAATGACTGGAAATACCTATTTCCTATCAGTTCTGCTTCAGGTCACACTCCCAGCTCACTGATTGACTCATAGATATTGCCAAGTTATCAGAAGATTGAAATGAAGTTCTGTGTAAGGGATTGCATTGTCTTACAGATCCTGAGCAAATTCACTCTAAATCTTGGCTACATTAGGCTGTCCCTGGGAACCCTTCCCAGGAAAAAGCTGGCTGAGAAGCAAGGCGAGGTGAATCCCAGATCTGAAAGCTCTGCTTCGAGGACATCTAGTTCTCATAATAGTGTGTTTGCAGGCAAATGTTCCCACTGCATTGTGTACGATTGTTGTAAAGACATTCAGACACATGCCCCCCACATGCACAGCCTTTGCTGTCCAGCTGTTCTGACTGATCCTCCATCACTGCAAAGGTTCTAAGCCAGTCTCGTTTCACGCAGGTAAGCTGCTTTCAACTTGCCTGTGTTTCAGGTGAAAAGGGTTGGATCGTGTTTGTAATAGCTGAACAGGAGGAGGAAGAAGGAAGGCAAAAGATAAAGGGGAAATCTCTGCTATTTGATCCGCTGAAATGAAAATGTCTAAAAGCTCTTCCTTGAAGTGCACAGGGATGAAAGGAACAGGAGCACAATTTGGCATGCTTGTTTGCTTGCATTTTAAAATAAAACTGCAAAGAACGGTGTAAAAAGAAAAGTCCTTTTGCTTCCCTTATCTGAGGACAGAATGAAGACAGCAGAGTTCATATTTACCTCTCATTTAGATTCAGTAAATGTGTCCTGTGAATACATTTTTAGAAACTGTTTTCCATAGAACCATAGGATGGTTCGGGTTGGAAAGGACCTGAAGATCATCCAGTCCCAACCCCTGCCATGGGCAGGGACACCTTCCACTAGAGCAGCTTGCTCCAAGCCCCATCCAACCTGGCCTTGAACACTACCAGGAATGGGGCAGCCATAGCTCCTCTGGGCAGTCTGTGCCAGTGCCTCAGCACTCTGTGGCTCTGATTTAATTCTTTCACCCTTAGTTATGCACAGACACACCTTTAGAGAATATTAAACAAGTTGCTACCTTAAGAGGAAAAAATCCAAACCTCTCCCAAGCCAAGGGCACTAACACATCACTAGGTTATCTCCCAAAACAGTCATCTACAGTACATCAACTGAGCCAATTCCCATTCTCATGGAGCTGAACTACCACTGGTCATAGGCTAGAACACTCAGCTGAGCCCTTTGAACTGTTCACCTCAACTGACTGAGCAAGGCCTGGCCAAACTCCACTAGATGGTACAAAGAGACGAGCAGCAGAGAGGACAAGAGAGCATAAACATAGTTCCTTACTTTGGGCCACCACACTCTTCTGCTGACACCTTCACCACAGGCAGTGTCTGGGAAGCAACTGGCTCAATAGTGAGTGTGTTCTGCTCCACAGCCACTCGCACCAGCTCCGACAGCTGTGGCAAAGAGAAAGCAGATAGGAATGTGCAAAGGTCACCTCCCTAAAGGTGTAACCTTGATGCTGTGCAGTTTTCGTCCTCTTTTTCCAGCACTCACCTCCTGCTTTGTGAAGTCCAGACAAGGTCCTACATCTTCCCGATAAATTCTGTCCAGGAAGGAGCAGGATTTATCCAAGGTTGGAGATTCCTTCCAGGCCTGGAACTCAGCAAATAAAATGGAGTCGACCTGCAGCAAGTGTCCAAGAGGAGTGGGAAGAGCGGAAGTGAGTGGAGAGATACAATATCAAAAGGTTTCTTTTATTGTGCAGGTAACCTAACTACAAAGCATCTGCTCTGGCAGCTAGAAAGGCTCAGACACCACAGAAGTGCTTGAGGGGAAGCTGGTTCGCTTCAATGATCTTTCATCTCCCACCCATCAGCAGTTCTGTGCCAGACTGACACAGCCCATAGTGGGCTTATTCTGCCAGGAACCTGCAGGCACCTCTCTATCCCATCTTTCTCCAGGATGGGGCAGCACCTCTGCTACAAGAAAGCCACAATACAACCACCAAACAGACCAAGTGCTCACTCAGCCCATGGCAGGAATGATGAGAGCAGCTGAATGACAAAGCACAGTGGCAGAGGCACCCAGGACTCAGGAGGCAGAACCCTCCTGTAAGGGAAGGATTGCTACAGAAAAGGATGAATTGGAAAAAGCTATGAATAAACAGCCATCAGCAGGACTACATTCAGTGAGCCCAAGAATGAGCTCACAGGTTATGCCAGCCCTTTAAAGACCACTTCAAGCCCAGAACTCTGGTGTTTGTGGAGTTGCAGAAGTAATGGGAACACTGGGAAGCCATACAGGCTTGCAGAGGCAAGCTGAGTGTAGGAAAAGAGCTCTCTCAAAGGGAGCTCAAAGAACAGGAACAGCTTTCCTCATTCTAATATCTGCTCATTGCCTTGGGCTTGCAAGCATTATCACTGCTCAGTGACATGGGACTCAGGACAGAGCTTTCTCTCACTTCCTGTGCCAGCATGAAAGTTGTTTCCTCCATCTCTGTCTGGATGGAGAGAGTCTCTGGGACCTGGCATTTAAATCCTGGATGGATCAGCAGCCAAACCACCAACCTGACTGACAGGGCTTCTCCTTAAAAGGCCAGCAAATCCTGTTAAAGCTGGTGAAAGGAAAACCAAAACTAAAGAAACCCTGCTGAGCAACACAAAGAACATGAGTGAAGAAAGCTGAAAATAGGTTTGGGTTCTAGCACATTCATTCTATGCTATGGACACTGCTCACCTGGCACCAGGAGACAGCTTCAGAGCCACAAGATGGAAAAACAAATGGAGAAAAACAAAAAGAAAACAAAATATGGAAGTTAGCATAAAAGGAAGCTGGAACTGAAAGGCTGGAAGTGTGAGAGGTAGATGTATCCCACCCTTCCCCAGCACTGACCAGAAAGGTTACCTGCTGCAAGGACGAGGAAGCATCTGCCCCCAAGGCCTGCCAGCTTGGTTCAGAGGTGATGTGGATTGCCTTCCCAGGGATGAAACAGAGGAGCAGAGAGAGGAGAGCAGGTAACCCAGACTTTGAGGGCAGAGGAAGAGAGAGACAGTGAAGGGGAAAGGTTTAGAGAGACAGGCAAGAAAGGGAAGTAACAAACATGAGACAAACCAGAAGATACAAAGAAAGGCTCAACTCCTTCTTTCCAGGGAACTAAGCACGCTGCTTAAGACATCACAGGGTCACAAGCCTCACCTTTTGTCTTCAGCTTGAGGTGCAAAAAGGGAATAAATTCTGACATTTTCAGGCTCAATTTAAGATATGGCATGTGTTTTCCACAGAGCATCAACTCTGAATGCCAGGCTCCCTTTTATCACCTCTCACATAGGCCATTAAGGAGTTTGAGAGACAGAAATGAACAAGTTAACAAAAAAACCACATGCACCCCACCCTGGATACATAAAATCAGTAGTCACTTTGCAATTGGTATTTTAAAGCTCAGGCTATCTGCACCATGCAGAAGTTGCCTACAAAAGTGACAGGTCCAAATCTTTAACAAGAGCGTCACTTACAAGAGCTAGGATTTCTCTAAAGATCACCAGCACAAGTGCTGAGACTGAGCCAAGAAGAGTGAAATGAACTACCCAGCAGGCAAAAGTTCTCTCTGCTCACTGTAGGCAGAAGGCAACTTCTACAGGGTAGTCAGTGGTTCACTGAACTGGGTCCTCAGTTTGGAGCTCCTCTGTTCTGCCTGGAGGAATGGGTAGCACTGGGAGAGCTCACAGGTCCTTAAAAACATGAAAACCTTTTTCATTCCATCCCTCAAAGTAGCTTCTAACTGACCGCATTTGACTGCAGCTTCCAGCATACCTGGACTGTTCCATGTTTGACCACTAGAAACCAGGCCTTCACAGTTACCAAACTGTCATTTTCCTTTGGCTTTCTTTCTCCTATAACCTTTGTTCCTCTCTGCCTGTGAATAGTTAAAGGATCTTCATCTCTCACGGCTTTTGCTGTCCCAGGACAATGGCTATAGCCAATGTTGCCTGAAGCATTTCAGCCAAACTCTACCAAGAGCACTGTGCAGAAGCTGACAAGGCACATTCATTGAACCCACTGCCAAAAGCAGATGTTACCAGTGTTGCCAGCACAGTCCTGTTTGGTGAGAGCATTCATTTCACAAGTGGCAGTCCGGAATACGTTCTCACACAAGCCAAGTGACTGTGTGCCTTTGTGTTCCCTCAACAATTCTTCAGGCTGTAGCACCCAAGAAGTCACTAGGGAGACATATTCCCCCACCATCTTCTCATTCATTTTCATTCTTGCTCCCCAGGACAGCTGTGAATACATCTGGCTAGTGGAAAGTTCCCAGATGGAAAGGTCCTGCTAGCAGGAAGAAGCATTACTTACACCCATGGTCACAGCAGGTGGGGGACTATCAAAGGATCACCAAAAGGAATTAAACAGGGTTTGTTTGAAAGATATTCACAAACGCTTTGTAGACTTCCCTGCCCAGTTCCTTCCAGTGAGGAAGGAACTAAATATAATTCCACTATGCTCTGCAAAGAAGAGTAAGAGCAGTGAAATGTCCAAGAAAAGAGCAAGTGACAGAGACTAGAAGTTGATGGAGGTGCCCTGGTGTCCAAGCCAAAATAGGCAGAGAGAAGAAACAGCAGCAAATCACACCAGAACAGGCATTGGACTCAACTGCCAAGGCGCAGCAAGCAACTGTCTTCTGCCCAGCAACTCCTGACACATCCACTCTCAGCACTGGCAACTCCTGAATCTGTCCACGCCCTCCAGGGATCTCCTGGCTGCTTCCTCCAGCAGTTGTCCTGATGCAGCCTTCAACATGCTTCTCAGAAGAGGAAATCTCCACAAATGGAAACCCTTCAGAGCTTGCCTCAGCACAAATTTAGGGAACAAGCCACACTACTGCACAAACAGCTTCTCCCAACACTGAAACCACAGAGCTCTCCAGGAAGCCCAAGGCAGAAGCCACACAGCTCCCTGTGCACAGTGACAACAGTGGCTCCAAGGCCAGTGCAGTGAACAGCTCTCACCCACCTCTTTGCACTCACGGCTGACTGGCTCTGGAGTCACATTCTGGCTGGCAGCTGAGACCACTGCACTGCTGGTGCTTTTGTTTCGCCCATGGCCCTTCCTGAAGCCAGCTTTAGAAGGACTCTGCAGCTGAGGGTGCAGCTCTCGGTTTGGAGAAGAAGGTGTTGATGTGATGACCAATGTCTTCAGAGCTGTTACCTCTGCCTGCAGCATATCGATCTGAGGAAACAAGGCAAGAGTCAGCACCTTCAGCACCTCCTGAGCTTGAGCTTGCTGCACCCCACCAAACACTAAAGCTACAGGGATCCAGCTACAATCCCCTGATCCATCTCTCAAAGGGGAGCTGGATCAGCAGCAGGCTGCAAGGATGCCTTTACTCCCCCCTCAATCAGCGTCTGCTGGAGAGGGAACAGAGCAAATGCAGCATCTCAGAGAGACTTTACTCTCCTCCAGCCAAACAGCACCATGGCCAGGCTGGGCAGGGATGGCATCAACCTAGCACAGAGATCAAGACATAGAGAGTGGAATTCTTACCTTCCCCCGTGCCTCCCTCAGCTGTTTCTCTGATGCTGCCTGTTTAGTGTTTGCTTCTCTCACCATCTTGTGTGCTTCCTGGACCAGAGAGAATTTGAGTCAGCTTGGTGCAGCCCCAACTCAAAGCCACCAGGCCAGGCCAAAGCTCTGCTGTATCACATGCTCAGAGCAAGCAAGCAGGGGGACAGACATCACTGCCACATCCCAGGGTTTTACTCTGCCATCTGTGAAGAGCCTTCTCCCAGAATTTCCCAGAGAAGGCTGAGTGCCAAAGCCTGGAGTGCATAGTTGACTTAACTAAAGAGTTTAGCTGGCCAAATCCAAGGTCATCACTTTCACCGATATGGGGTGCTACGAAGAAAGGGAGAAGCAAGTGCCTGCCCCTTCTTGCCCTTGGGAACTGCTTTAAAGCTGAGGTTTTAACATTAGCACCCACCTATGCTACATCACTGCTGTGGAGCAGTTATGTCTGCATCTAGTCCAATACCTCTGCAACTCTGAACTTGAGTCAGCTTGGCTTCCTGACTCGACCTCAGGCCTGTGCTGTCACTGCAGTCACAGCAGACTTGCTGGTTGATCACTGGACTGTTTTATGACCCTGGTTTCTGTCTGTGGCACAAATCCTGATCCAGACTTGCAGCTCCACGTCTTGGCTCCTCACCGGTGAGGTCACTGCTCTTGCTCGTTACTGCACTTTGCTCCCACTTCTCTTGCAGACAGGCCAGCCCTCACTGCTCTGGGCATGGCTGCAACACAGCAGGAGCTGTAGCTCAGGTGGAGACCAAATGGCAGAGGCAGCTTAAAAGCATCTCTCACAGGATGATGGGAGTGGTGTGAATCCCAGCTGGAGCCTCCCTGCTGTCCAAGGCCACCAAAGGAAGTGAACAGCCCTCAGCTACATTACCTCTATGTTCACCCTGAGCCCAGGAAACCAAACCTCCAGGAAGGGGATGCTCTCCTGGCCCTCACACTCGGCACCAGCCTGTGTTTCAAAGGTACAGATGGACTCTGGCTTTTTCCTTGCTGCTCAGTCAAATCCAGACATTAGAGCTGCTGGTAAATGGGATCTTGCCAGGAAAGAGCTTGGCAAGAATCATGTTACAAGAAATACCCAACCAACAGGCCTTCCGAACAATCACTGGAGCAGAGTATATAAGGACATCCAGCTTGTTCCCACTCCAAGCAAGGGCTGACACGAGCCAGGGAATCATCTCTATTACACAGCAGCTGCTGTCCAAACTACAGAGCACGCATGGGAGAGGGGCAGAGAGCTATGCTTAGCTCCAGCTGTAACCATCTCCACATCTGTTTTTGCTACCAGATGTAGACCCATAACTAATGTGCTCTTTATGCCACCCCACAGCTGCTAAAAGGGGAAAGAAATGCATGTAAATACTCTCCAGGAGAAGTTAGAAGCCCCTGCTCTGAGGCTGTGCCTGCAGCACTGCCCAACTCCACTTCTCCAAGTGGGAAAAGAAAAGCAGGAGAAAGGAGGAAACTGTGGGAGGAGATGGCTGGAAGTTCAGGGAAAGCCTGTCTTAAAGGAGTTAGATGTAAGCTTAGTTTGAGAAATTATGGGAAAAGGAAGAGGGTGGAACCTCAAATAGGCTAGCTGTTAACTCCTCTAGTTCCTGCTCCAGTTGTTCTCTGACTTTTGATAATCTCTCACATTCTTTATCCTTCAGCTTCAGCTCCTGTTGAGGAAATGGAGAGAGACACATGAGCTCATAGCAGGCCCCAGTAGTGCTGTGCCTGCCTGCCCCCACTTGTCAATCATAACCTCTCCTTCCCACCACAGCATGGATCCCTGGTCTAAGATTCCTGGGTACCCCACTCCATGCCCCTCCACAAGTTCTAGCAGGCTTTTCAGGCTGGAATTGCTTATCTGCCATTAGTAAGGAGGCTCCATAGTAAGCACTGCCTACCTCCAACTGCTTTCTGCAGCAGATTTCCAGGAGTAAATATGGATGTTGGCACAGAGGCTTTGGGTCATGCCACTCATGTCCTTGCTCCAAAGCACTTCATGGCCACCTCAGCATAATCTCTGTCCTTTTCTGCCTGCTCCAGACTGTGACACAGCCACATTCAGACCCTGTTTCCCTCAGCATCACCTCTAGGAACATCCCCACTGCTCAAATCTATGCCACTATCCTCAGTATTCTCACAAACTCTGGGCCTTACCTTTTGTGCTTTGTGCAGCTCTTCCTTCAGGAATTCAGATCCTTTTTCACGGATCTCCACTGAAGAGCTGCGTAGACGTGATACGTTGAGCTGCTCAGTGGACTGGGTCTCATCCACACCTCCAGCATCCTGGCATCCAGTCTCTGGCTCCTCCTTGCTCCCTTTGGATGGCATTAGTGGTTTCCAGTGTCCAATAGCTGGTTGCTTCTGGCTGTCTTCCTCAAAATTGGCCTGGCTGTGGGGTACCAGCACAGTGAAACTTTATATGGGGGTGATTCATAGCCTTCCTCTAACACTCAACACCAGTCTCCACCTCCAGCCTCTTACAGGCACTGAGCTGAGGCAGGGAAGGTTATGGTGGATGAAGAAGGCAGCAGCAGCTGCATCAGTTCTTTACCCTTTTGGCATGGACTGCTTCCCACCCAGCAACAGAAGAAATGATCAAAAATAACTTTGGGGGCAACCTCCACTCCTATCCTGGGATCTTTAAGAATCACACCAAGTCTAGTGTGAGATGCCCAGCCTGCACTCCTTTTAAGAGGGCTGGTTTCTCAACAGTGAGTACTCCCTCACAAGTAATTCTAGACGCACAAAACTTAGCAGGCAACACAATGCTATTAGTAACTCCTGGCATAATCCTCTTCAACCAGCATGCCTCAGATATTATTAACTCGGGATAAAGTAGGAGAAGTAAAGACAGCTACTCCAAGAATCCCATTCTCACCTGCTTTGGAGAGCAAGCTTCTGCAGCTGACTTGTTTAGGATGCCAGTATACACTCAGTAGACCTAAGTTCAGAGACACTTCTTCCCCAACTGAAGCAGAGCAGCAAGGAAAAGTGAGTACAACTCTCCCATTCCCTATCAATGTACAGATCTTAATCCCCCCACTACAAACCCACCTTCTTCTCCCTCCTGCCTCTGTTTTGCAGAAGGAGGATCTATTCTTAACCACTGGTTTCCCACAAAGTCCTCCACAGAGCTCTCTAAACCAGTGTATTGCCATTGAGCTGAGATGAAGCCCTGTTTTTTAGTTTCAGTAGCTGGCAAGTAGAGATGTACTAGAAAGAGGAAACCAGAAGAGTCACTCAGGACACCTTTTTCCCTAGTGCTCAGTAGGACTTTGCCAACTGTCAGACTAACACAGACCCTGGAAGAAGCTTGATGGATTTAGCAGGCTTTGCAGTTGATGGGGTCTTATGAGAGGAAAATATAGGCTTCATTTCCTTCACGACAGGGTACTGAAATCTTAGTGTTGTCTTGAGCATGTGCATCACCCCTTCTTCATGCACTGAACTGTCCTCATGCAGCCACTTGTCATTTGAAGTCAGTGATCAAGTCCTGCACACATGGAAGCTTTCTATCGTCTCCAGCCACTCAGCAGGACCCACACACTGCACTACAGATTAACCTGCTGCTGGTTATCTCTGGGTCACAAGCCTTAGCTGAGCTGTGGTGCTATCCTCTTCCATGTACAGTGCCAAACCCTCCTCCTGCACACTCCTTCTGGCTACTGCTTCTTGTCCACTACCTTCTCCTGCAGAGAAGCTATCACCTTCATTTGGTTAGGTTCACTTTCCACTCTTCCCAATCTCTCCGTTTTCCTCTCCCAAATTTGCCCTATCTCTTGTATTCCAGCCAGGACTCCCTCTTCCTCCTCACTCGGACTTCAGCCCCACACTGGGCTTATCTGCTTGGCCATGGGCAGCTCAGAAGAGCCTTTTTCTCCCTTATTTCCCTTTCTACCCCCCAAAGCTGTCCATGAGCAAGTTGTCCACAGTCACCTTCCAAAGAGGGAAAGAAGCAGCAGCTACCAGCTAATTCAGCTCAGGTACCATAGGAAAAGCACGTGGAAAAGCACACATGGAAAACTCTTTGAACCCTTGGAAGACAGAGCACAGGATCACTGCTGCAGTGTGATGCCAACTGGACAAAATTTGACTACAAAACTGGGGAACAGTGACATGAAGTCAGCATCACAGAGGTCTTGCTGACCAGTCTGTTAAGCAAGAACAAGTGAAAGCACCAGAAGGATGGTCATACAGCAGTGTTAAGAATATAGGAAAGGACAGAAACTAACTAATGTCCTATTGACCTCACCTGGTTTCACTGAACATTCACTGTGAAGATCCAGAAAAGGAGGCTCATCCCGGTGATACTAGTAACTTTGGAAGTATGGAAGATAACATAAAAGGGTGTGTTGGGGAAAAGGCAAGAAAATAAAACTGGTTTTGGCCAGAGGAAAAAGGACAGACAGCTCCTCCAAGCAAAGATCACCTTGAGCTATTCAGCATGCTGGCACTGCTTGATAAAGTGATATGCACAAACATGGAGGGATAAGGCTGACTGAGCAGGCCATGACCAACGGGAACTCCCGAACTGGGCAGGCATCTACTGTTTGAGGTGCAAGAGAGCACAGAAGTGAGAACTACATGGTGTCCAGGGCATGCAGTGCCTGCTTCATCCAGATAGGCTGTTCTGTTGGCACATCTGGTTAATCAGAGGAAAAGTAGAACTGCACAGAAGAAATGAAATGGTTTAGAAAGGTCAAGATTAGCTAACATGCATCACTTACTTACCTAAACAGTGACATCGCTAACAGGATGAGGAGGTCTCCAAAGGCTCCAAACACTAGGAAATGGGAGGGAATAAGTAAAAGAATGATCCAAAGGAAGGAATGAAACACACTACAGGAATGTGGATATTTAATGAGACCAATTCATGAAGTGGATCTGCCACAGGGCATGGGAAGCATGGCAAGCAGAGAGGTCTGTTCAACACTTAAACCATCTCTCAGGTGGCATAGTGGAAGCTCTCTTTGCTGTGGACTTTTGAGATTATACAGACTAAGCTGTAGAGAACACATCCCTCCAGGTACTCCTGCATTAGAAGGAACACACCAGAAGGGACCCAGCCAATCCTAGCACCTCCAGCTTCTGTGATCAGAAGGAAGCAACAATCAGAGCATGGAGGAAAAGCCAGATTCAAAACCAAGCAGCAAGGAAAAGGCACATTTCAACACTCCACTAAACTACTAAGACAGCCAAACTAACTCATACATAACAGGAAGAAAAAAAACCCCGTTGTTTCATTATGACTCTCAAGTTCTCAGATGAAAGTTGTTTGTCTTGGGAGACAGGTATTCCAGTGTATTTCCATGCACTGTGGAAGAAAACTGGAGGACGCCGAGGAATGAAACAGTCCCACCCACACTCTGTAATGCCAAGGGACCTAAAAACCTATCCTGAAAAATCATTTCTATGATGGAATAGTGCATTCCCTGCCAACAGAATCCCCACAAGGGCCTTGGCTACGCTGGCTCCTGCCCAGCCAAGCCCCATCTCCAGTGTCCAGCTGGGGCTTTGAATTACAAACCTCCCGAGACCAAAGGACCACCGTGTACAGGCACACTCTTGCTATTGCTGTTCTGACTGTTGGCTGTCTTCCATGGAAAAATGTATTATATCCTAAATGTCCCACATTGACACAAGAAATGCAAACTTGTACAAAAAAACCACCCTAAAACAACCCTAACAACCTTCTAAAGTTGGTTTCTGTAGAAAAAGCAAAAAAATGTGCAGGATCTGCACTTTTTCCAGCGGGCCCCACATGTTCCTGCAGTGCTGATCCGACAGGGTAATTTCCCTTACAAACAGCCTCGTGAGTCTCTTCAGGTTAAACTCTTGCCCTCCAGCTTGCAAAGAGGACCTGAGTGCTCCATGCAGATGGAACAGACCCCTGACTGCTGCCATCCTGCAGCATCATGAACCAGCATCTCTCACCACCCCACTAAGAGCTCGGTAAACGGCCTCTCAGGAGCTTTAGGCAGAGCATAGGGTAGTATTTTATTATAGCTTAACACATAACTACTATTTCTTATATCTGCCTCAGCAATCACCCACTGTGTCCATACACCTTGAGGGCTGCTGATGGACACGATATGCCCTTATTCTGTCACAGAATCCCAGACTGTTTTGGGTTGGAAAGGACCTTAAAGCTCCTCCACTTCCAACCCCCTGCCACGGACAGGCACACCTTCCACTAGACCAGGCTGCTCCATCCAACCTGGCCTTGGACGCTGTCAGGAATGGGGCAGCCCGTCTCCCTTCTTGACTTCCACACAACCACAGCTGCAGAGCCCCGAGACCGGAGAAGCCGTCAGGTTTAGGGCTGCAAGGACATGAAGCGCTAACAACAATCACATCAAACCCAATGGAAGCCCGAGAGGGGACCCTCAGACACCCCAATCCCAGCACCAGCATGCAGCCCAGCGCGGCCCCGCGGAGCCACCGCCTCCCCCCTTACCCCGCTCGGGGGGCAGTAGGCCCGGGTACCACACACCGCAGGCCCGCAGCGCCCAACCGCCTCCCCTCAGGCTCCACCGCTAACGGCCGCCCCTCCGCCCTCCGCTCGCAGCCCGGCTCCCGGACCTACCCCCGCCGCATGCTGGGTCCCGCCGCCGCCGCTCAGGGTGGAGGAGCGGCCGCTACCGCCGCCGCCCCCCCCATGCCCGGAGCCGGCCCCGGCGCTGAGGCACCGCCTGAAGGACGCCCTCCCCGGAGAGGGGGGGGGAAACAGTGATCGCTGTGCGCCTGCGCAGTGCTGCCCGGCGGGCACGGGAGGGAGGAGCGGGGGGAGGCCCGGGAGGGGACGTGGAGACTTGGAATGGTTCGGGTTGGAAGAGAGCTTAAAGCTCCTCCAGCTCCAACCCCTGCCACGGGCAGGGACACCTTCCACTAGAGCAGCTTGCTCCAAGTCCCTGTGTCCAACCTGG
>JANHGB010018977.1:18357-28568 GCA_026283785.1 Coracopsis vasa | reverse complement strand
TACTCATTGTGTAGTCTCAGGATTAACTCTGCATTATGTAAGTCAAAATGAAAATTAGCCAACCAAAGAAAACCCACCAAAAAATGACAACCAAACAAAACAGAAAACCCCCACATTTTAAAGTAGCTAAAAGCCTAACTTCATAACCAAGTTTTGAATTGTCAATTGTTTTTACCTTTTAATTGGGTTGGATAAGTTCGCTACCATATTTAAATAACAACAGCAGGAACTTTTTCTTCAAAAACATTTTGTAGTTGAGAGAGAAGGCATCTTGTTAGAGATAAGACTATATAAACTGTAACAGTATATTAAACATGGACCCTTCTGACATGCTCTTTCCACCTTGACGCATTTTTCTCCTTTAGGTGCGTGTTACTGTCTTTCCTGCAAAACCAGTAGCCCTTTATACAGGAGTGCCTTGGTGGATCATCGCAGTGGCTATTTTTGCTGGCATATTGATGCTTGCACTGTTGGTATTCTTACTATGGAAGGTGAGTTCTTATTCATCTGGTTATTTTATATTTCCTGGTCTACATCTGACAAGACAGCATAATAATTAAGCAAATTGTTAAGTATTATGGCTCGTATTTGGGTCTCAAAATAGAGCAAACTGCCTAAACCATACACTGCCTCTGAATCTCAGTTTTGCAACATTTGGAATTAAAATGGTTACATGGGAAGACTTGTTACAAAATTTTTCAGTTTCCACATCCTCAAAAGATGAAGTATTTTGAGCTCTGTGCAAAACTTGAATCAGAGCCTGTATTTACTTTGAGGTGGATGGATACAGCTAATGGGAGCTTCTGCAGTTAGGTGTAAAATTTCATGTGAACTTCCTACAAATGTTTTAGCAGGGCTTTGTTCCCAGTAGCATTAGAAATGCCATTAAACTGACACTATCACAAAAGGCTATTTGTAAAATAAAAAGTTAAGTACTTATTTTTTAACTACCTTTGGCATTTTTACAATCAACTGTGGTTCCAAGTATAACAGGGCAGTCTTTTTAGTTTTTAAGAGACATAGGCAGTTAGCATGTGCTGTTACAGGATAGCACAAGGTTACTTAGGATATTCTTCTTCACCTCTTCTATCTGTCACTTACTTGCTCCTGGAGAAACTGCAGCAATCAGCTTTGCTGAGGAGCTCCTATTTGCTGCAGATTACTTCTCACAGGATAGTTCTGATTTCCTGTGCAGTAGTCCACAAACATTTTTCAGTATAGACTTCTTTCTGTTCTTCACTGCCAGCTGTGGACCTACTTTATACTAGCTTTTGTTAAAACAACCACCCAAACACAAACAGCTGCATTATAAATTTGACAAAGTGCTTCTACACCAGTATATTTTTACCTCAGGTTATTCTGTTACTCTACAGACTGAGTTAGTCCAAGAAGTTCTCAGATCTAGAAGCTGCTGAGACCTTGTGGTTTGTTTTTTTTCTCTGGAGGGGGTGGGGAAAGGAGGACTGCAAAGGGATAATGGGAAGACAGTTCAGAGGTAACTTAAGTCAGTTTTAATAGGTTTGACTTCTTCCAGTCCACAAAAATTGACTGAATACCTTGCTTCCTTGTAGTGTGGTTTCTTCAAGAGAAATAAGAAAGATCATTACGATGCCACATATCACAAGGCTGAGATCCATGCTCAGCCATCTGATAAAGAGAGGCTTACTTCTGATGCATAGTATTGATCTACTTCTGTAATTGGTAATTGATGGTATTTTTTAATGTTTAGCTGTGGCACATGCTCTGGTTGTTGCGGTGGCTAACTATGGAGCTTTTATTGCGTATGTTCTATTAACTTTTGGATTTCAAACTATCGTACTTGCTTGCTCATTCTGTTGATAGATTTTTCGCTTTTGGTGCACATGAACACACACAGGCATTTACCTTGGTCTCAAAAGCTTCTTGTTTATTTCTTTAGCAAATGTTGATTTCTTGCAGTGGTTTTTAGTCTTTTTTTTTTTTTTAGTTTATGTTTTAGCAATACAAGTAAGTTTTTTAAGTTTGAGAGATGGTAATCAGCACTGCAGAGTTAAGATACAAAGCTAAGACTGTGGACAACAGATAAAATTGCTTTACTAACCTTTAATGCATGCTAATTGGTACATGTTGCTTATAAAGAAAAGGATTTTCATAATGAGAATTGCCGTGGAAACATCTGTTTTTCTTCAGTTCTAAGGTATACTTCTCTAGGAACACACTTTCTTCTGCTGAAGCTACTAGATGCATGATAATTTATGCTCCTAGCAACCTTTATTCAACTTGAGATATTACATGCATGTATATTATAAGTGATGCTTGGGATCAGGGGGTGGGGAGGAGTAATTAACTAAAGTATGTCATATAAATGTTTAATGAAATCTTAACGAAGCAGTGGCTAAAGATTTGGCCTATGTCTCGGTGCAATTTTTTAAATTCAGTCCCATGTAAGTTCTAGTATTTTTTAAAACCAAGACAACAACAAAAACCCCACAACAGAAACCCAGCAACAACCAGACAAAAAGAAAAACCCCATTACCACAAATACTGTGAACAAAACCACTTCAATCTTTTTCCCTCTAGCACCTAATGACAGCTGGATGGCACAATGTCTCTTAACCTTGACATCAGTGACCCCTGAGCGTGTGAAGTTCAGTATCTACCGTTCATCATCTTTGGAACTCTGTGGCCATAACTCCATTTTGTTTTGAAAATTAATTTTTATCTATTCATCAATATTTAAATTCAGTTTTCACAGTGGCTTTGGATAAGAACTTGCAGGGCACAAAAACTGCACTAGGTTTCATGTAGGGAGACTAGTGCCATGGCACATGACAGAACTTTCCAACTATGTCTTTTTTTTATCCTATGGCAAACTCAGCAAGAGCCATGTTCTAATACTGTGTATGGGTAGTTAATTCAGGTGACTGTAGTTGAAATGGTGCTTTGAAAAACAAGGCCCTCATGTAACTTTTCTTGAAGGTCCTGGAAATCTTTGTTCGTCCTTAAAATATGCCACTGTACAAGATGATACCACCTCTGATTCAGGAGAGGAGCAAGCTTTCCTGAACTCTATCTACTGCTTTGTGTAGCATTACATCCTATACGACTGAATAGCTTTATAGTAGACTTAAAAGACTTGTAAAACAAATGCAAGAAGCTAGTGGAGGGAGTATTTCTAAGATACTAAATTGCCACCACATTGTCAGACCATGCCATTTGTCTTCAACTGCTGCTTGCACAAGTAACGTACACCCACTGGCTCATGTTTTTACAGCTACGTATACATATTTTTGTTTTCAATTTTCTTACCTGTGCAGAACTTATCTCTGTAATTGTAGTACTTTGGCAGCAACTTAAATCTAATCCGTTCTTTCTCTTCCCTGCTGTAGTGCGGGTTCTTCCAGCGTTCCAGGTACGAAGACAGTGTCCCCCGGTATCATGCTGTAAGAATTCGAAAAGAAGAACGACACATCAAAGATGGGAAATACAAAGAGCTCGAGACAAAACAGTGGTTCACAAAATGGAATGAAAATGAAAGTTATTCTTAGAGAAAAATTCTTCTCATCACAAAGTTCAGAGAGAAGTTAAAGTTTTATTAATGGAATATTAATGGAGTTAGACCTATGAACACTATTGACATTCACCATTTGATTGTAGATATTACTACTTATACTGAGGCTTTTGTTTGCACAGTTAACATTGCTTCAAAAGACTTTACTTGCATTATTTAATTTCCAGACTGCCTCTTTCCCCTCTTCAAATCTAACTCTCACTTCAGAAGATGCTGTGTTGATTTGGGGTCTTTTCTGCAAAATATGCAAAACCACTACAGCAGACCTCTTCCTGTGATCCTAATCTCCTTCCTAAGGATGCAAGGAATGGACAGTTAAGGTCAAGATAAGTTCTCCATCCTTCCCTCAATGCATAGTCCATTATAAACACACAGTTGCCTTAACACACCTTGTGCAAGTACACTTTGAAGACCTGCCAATCTACTTTAAGCTTTGCCTACTGCAGTAGTTAGGGCTTAACAAAAAGCATTGTCTTTAAATTACATGTGCAATAGGTCATTTTGCTCGAGTTGTGTGACTCTTGGTCACAACAAATAAACACAGGTTTGTTTTGTTGGTTTTTTTTTTTTTTTTGCTTGTGTTTTTTTGGTTTGGTTTTTTTTTGTTGTTTTTTTTTTTTTAAGAGAGGCTTGAGTATTAGATGTACTTTTTGTATATACAAATTTTAGTCATTTTTGTATTTATTTTTGTTATAAATCATTGTCTTTGACTAACTGTTAGGCCAAAGACTTAACTGAACTTTCAAGTCCACTGTGGTTTTGAACTTCCGATGATGAGACCTGAGGCTATCACTGCATTTTAATAAGTCACTGAGGGTGCCAATGCTTTCTAAAATTATAAATATTTATTCCAGTGATGTGTATGGGGGCTTTTTCCTGATACTTGTAACTTTATGTAATAGGAATCATCAGGTCTTGTAACATGATCTGTATATTACTTCAGACTATTGAACAATTTGGACACCAAGCAGAAGAAAGAGTTTTAGATACAGTTTTATACTTACTGCAAGTGAGAGGTTCTCTGGAAACAGCTTTCCAGCTTCGTAAGAAATTCCTGTTTGGCCAAGGCATTGACTACTGCAGCTGTCACATAGCACTTGAAGGAGGCTCTAAATGCCCAACTTACCTTAACTAACGGCATCTGAGCTGATCCATGTTGAGACTACTGAATTGTCTTGAATACCTGAATGTTGATAAAAGTAGAACCACAATGTTGTGTTCATCAGTAATCTAGTTATTGTAACATAACTGCTAAAACTATTTAAAGAGTTTACTTTTTTACCCATGTTCTAAAGCTTTGGTACTATTTAAGAACAAAGATTCAGTTCACAGTTGTTTATTCCATGTGAAACAGAATTCTGCTCAAAAAGCATGCATGTTAAGTGCTAGTAATTCGAACTATGCAAAAACCTCTTGGTACTTTTTCCCCTCACAGGGTAAAGACCTGCTAGGAGGGCAGCTGTCAAGTGTCTTATTTTTACTACTAACTTTGAACATACCTTCTTGAAGGTGTGGTCACCTAAAAAGTTATTAGAAGAAGTGCATTAATTTAATAGACTCTTTTTCCTCCCATTAGATAATCTCAGTATGTTGTGACATTATGAACACTTACACGTGTATTTATCTGTTACCTGGTTTTTGAGCTTTTACAATTCTAACTTAATTGCTGAAAGGCTCAGCAGCATCAGAAGCCAGGCTAGTCAGAGCTAAGCCTGACAAATAGCCTTGGATTTAAAAGCACGTTGTGACCCTCACCTACGAACATGAACATTTTAGCAGTGTTAAACTGCAAGTTCTTGAGAAGAAATCCTGTCATTGGTATACATTTATCTCAAACTTTTCTTGTACCAGGTAGCAGTGCTACATTCAAAATTACCTGTGGATATTTGTATAGAAGTGTGAAATAAAATTTCTTTTTTTTTTTTAATTAAACATTGGTTTGGTAGTAGTGATTTCTTACCATAATTAGCTGAGGTAGCCATAGCCAAGTTCACTAGAAGAATAAAGTGGAAGCTGCAAGCTGTAACAAATTGTCTCAAGCTCAATATTGCCATGACTGTGGGTGTCCTTCCCCATGCAAAGGGCAGATAAGGCAGCTGCAGGAGATAACACGCAATCTCTTGCTCACAGGCTCTCTGCTGCCTGCTGTAGTTCCCAGCATTAGGATGAAGCAGGCTCTGGTAAAGCACCAAGTGTCAGCCACCACAGGGCAGAGCTACCCCCTCTTCTCCCCTCTCTCCACACTTCACCTCTGCTGCCCAGGGTACTTAGAATGCATGTGGTCTTCTAAAAGTTCCCTGGCTAGACAGGTGTTTCTGTAACTAGGAAAGACAGATGCATCCCCCAAAATTAGTCAAGGACTTCACATACCTGTCTGTAATTAGCAGTGGAGGTTTGATACTGGTAGTCACTTACATGATTGCAGGGTACAGCTTCAACTCCACCAAAAACACCCCCCAAAACCAAGATACTCCCTGGCCCCAAAGCCAGGAAAGCCAAAAAGATGCAGAAAAGCAACAGAGGAAACCTGTGGTTTACCTCCATTTTTAAGACACTAACCCTCAGAGGATGCTTGGCTCGCCTTTGCTGGGAGAACAGCTAAGTAGCTGATAAGAGGAAGTACAGCACAAATATAGTATATTAGATTTTATATATGCTATATAGTACTAGATGTAGTATATACTACATACTGAGTAGGTACAGTACTGTATAGGTAATTACACATTGTATATATATATGCATACATAAAACAATGTACTATATTTTGTATTTATTTAGTGCTTGTGTTTGTGTGTATATATAAATCTATATATAAAATAAACATGCTACATAGCCTAAATAGAACCCTAGCAAATTGCAATATCTTCACATATATTTAATTGTCACAGCACAGGACCCATACCTTATGAGAGAAGATTTCAGTAGAAGGGACTATCACAGCATCCTTTCAGTCATCGCCTCTGCAGAAGTTAAGTTACATGTGGAAGAGAAGACAGAACAGGGTGCCTGTACACAAAAACCAGGAAAAGCATGTGAAAAAAACATGTGAAAAAAACATGTGAAAAGCAGCTTTTGGAAGCAGCACTAGAACACCAATCCCCACTTGAAACACTCACCTTACAATGCTGTCTCCGCAGCAGTGTGTCTTAACTAAAATGAACAGACTACACAGAACCAGAAGGCTGCTTAGATACAACCAGCTGAAATAACTTCTCCCAGCACAGAGTAGGCAACAGGACAGTGTCAGCAGCCGGTTTGCAAAACCCAGGAGAACAAACTGTGATGAAACAACCTGGTGGTGCTCTAAGCCAGAACAGGCACATGTACATGCCAACTTGCCAAGCAATGCACTCGTGCCTGACAAAGAAGAATGTGAGCGGTGGTGCTGTATAAGCAGTTGCTTCAGTTTTTATGTCAGTCCTTGGTCATCTTTAAATGTCCATTTGTCTCCCCCGGCTGTGGATGTGTAATTAATACTATACAGCTGTTATAACCTCCTCATAGCCTTGCTGGAGCCCTAACCATGATCCTGGTGAGAAAAACACAGCAATTGCTTACCTTGAAAAACTGCCACACAAATCTGTCTTAACACCCCAGTCAGGGTGTGATACTGTTGCTGTACAGGGCCTGCCATTTGCGTTTTCCACACTCAAAGCTAGATCCTGTTCCTCCTTAATTTTCTAGCTCTGAGGTGTCCTTGCTGCTGCTTACCTACTGCAGAACAACATATAGCCCCTCTCACCACAGATGCACAGCATTAACTACATATTTCCTCCTCACCTCACAGTGTCTTCAGGGGATAGGGGAGGAAGGGACACAAAAGTCAAATACTTTTGCCAGGAGTGTATGAAATAATGCACAACTGCTAAATGGATTAAAAGAAATGCTTGTGGGGTATTGACTGGTTTCTTGCAGTGGAGGGGACCAGCAGCTAACACAGCTGAGAAGTGTTATCATTGCCAATGGCTTACAAGACAAGCCTGTGGCAAGCTTATCAAGGAGAAACAGCATAAAAATCGCCATCCTGGAATAGTCCACAGACCCACCTGAATCAGCATCCTGACTGATGACGGCCAAGAGTTAAGTGGCATGATGGTGACACTGTGCTGTTCCTCTTCCCACAGAACATTAGTGCTCAACTTCAGTAGCCATGTAGTGTAGTTGTCCTATGGAAGAAGTCATCCATGATAATCATAACATTTCTCCAACTGCTTTCTGATCTTCAGTCACAAAGTTGAACATGGCAGGAATTCACAAAGTCCAAAGTTCAGTTATATACTGAATAAAAATAGATGACCCCATACGTATGTTCTTGAATCTACTACAATTTGATAACTTGTACAGAAATGCCTTCATATTTCTGACCAACTTTGCTGCCATTTTTGTATCTTTTTATTTCTGCTCCTAAAAAAAGATACCAAAGCCACATCAAGCCCATCCTAAGAATCTTCTAGCACAGCAAACCCCTAAGAATAATAATGACAAGCCTTTGTGCAGAGTAAGTACACAAGCAGAAGAGAGACATGGACAGGACAGCCAGATGACTGTGCAGACACCATAACAAGGCATATAAACCACTGAAAGAGAAAAAAAAGAGAGATTCTATGGATATCCATACCTGGCAACTTAAGGGTTTTTTTGTTATCTATGATGTGCCCATTTTGGAGGAAAGGGAGGAAAATAAGTAAGTACCAGCACATGCAACAACCAAGAACAGTGACTTCCAGTAAGGGGCTATTTATAGTATTGCCTTAACAAACAAATAGCTCTTTCTGGCATACCCTGCAAGAATGCTTCCAACTGCCTTATTAAAGCTTACATTGAAAACCAAAAATAATTAAAAAATTAAAAGTGTGATGCTTAGATTCAAATTAACTGCTATGTTTTCAATTATCTTACAGTCTAATTCGTTCGGTCCCATTTAAATTATGGAACCAAATATAGTATAATTTCAGGAACACCAATAAGCAGCATTATGAGTAGTAAAAAGCCGGATGACAAAAATAATGCATTTCTCCTTTTTTTCTTGTGTAAGATTTTACAGACTTTGGCACATCGGAACTCCAGCTCATGTCACACTGGATCAGATTAGAGTTTACATGGACCAGTCTCTGATCAGTAGTTTGAACAAGACCAAGACAATGCCTTTAAGTAAACAGAGGTTTGTTCTGCTCTGAACACGTCATTTAAATAAATATCCACAATTCCTTGTCCACAGTTACTGCTCACCCAGCATGATTTTCCTTGAGAAAAGTGCTCACTGTTTACATTGTTGAGAATGGGCTTACAAAGCGCAATGCTTTATTTAGCCTCTGACAGCCCTTGCTACATCTTCTGCTTGGGGACTGATACCAAACATAACTTCAGGCAGTAGGCCAGTTTTTAAGGTATGCGTTAAGCTGAAACATCAGGCATCAGGACAGTAACACACAGGCATAAAAGATGAAGCCAACTCAGAGCCATCATAAGAAATTGCAACAATTTACAAATACCCAACTTACTGCTTGTAGGCACTGTTTTAAACTAGTGCTGGTTCACAACTGAGAGGTCATTATAAAATGGTTTTAAAGCACAGCAATTTGTAAGCAGAGTCTCAACGACAAACTCAAGTTACTGTTTGGTGTTTCTGGGGTGACCTACAAGCAGCAATAAAGCAAAACCCGTCAGTAACCTGTACTGTGTAGAAGACTTGCAGAGACAGATAAGCTGTTGGTTCACCCCATGAGCCACCATTCCCCAGCCAGAACAGAACAAGCCATTCATTTCTTGGCACAAGATGGAGGTACAGCCTGATTACAGATCAGATGAAGCAGTCCAATCCTGAACTACTGCTTCATTATTATACACACTGCCACTGGAGGCAGACTAGATCAATGTTTTCTGTATCTCAATGCAACAGTAAAAAAAACCCCAACACCTGAACAACAAACCCAACACCTGAATTCATCATAGTATCTTCATCTCTCTAATGGGAGCTTCCAAGCAAGCCAACAGAGAGCTGAACGATGTGCCAGAAACAGCAAACACTCTAGTGGAGACCATCTACCCTCACTGTCAGGTCACGGACAACTCACAGGTACAAAACACACTACCAAGACACATTTAAAGGAAACCAAGCAACATGTAAGAGTTGATTTCATATGATAAACTTACGGGGCAAATGCAAGCATCCACAATAAAAGCAGCAAACTATATAGAACCAGATCTTCTATTGTACTGTATTGTATACAATTTGGATTACAGGATTCACTATCTACACTGCAGGATGCTTATAATCACTCTTTTTATTATTTATTATTTATTATAATCACTCTTTTTTTTATTAATCTTCTAGATATTTCTACCTGAATAGCTCAAGGAGCTATTAAATACCACTGTTTAGTTCCTCACATACTGCATTAGTATCCTAACAGCCAATTGATACAGCTTGACATACGATTCAAGTACTCTTTAACCAATAAGGCCACGTATTGTGCTAGCTGACCGATCAGGAGTATATCTGTGCAGACAGAAGCCCTGTTTTTCCCCTATATTTTTCTGTTTCTCTTCTCCTTGTAGCCGATGCACATTATCCCTCCCCTCCTTTCTAACACCCGCACGCTGGAGCACAGCGAAGGGATCCCAGAGCCCGCAGTGCCCCCTCGCAAACCACCGCGCCGCC
>JANHGB010018977.1:0-17554 GCA_026283785.1 Coracopsis vasa | reverse complement strand
CCTCATCTACAGCCTGAGGAACCAGGAGCTCAAGGATGCTGTGAGGAAGCTGGTGACTGGATGTGTTTCAGCAGCCACACACTGCCTGCTTTCCTCTGCAAAGTGCTCCCAGTGTAGGTCATGACAGGCCATGTCTGTCTTTCCTGCTTTACATTTGTTTTCCTGTTTCAATTTGTGGTGATGTTGTCTTCGTAGAAATGTCAGTTTTCATCTCTTTCTGCTTAAATAGACACTCGTGTTGTGTGACCCACAGACTTTGTGTCACTGGGGGTCTCTCACTGTATTTAAGGGAAATAAATGATCCTGCAGCCACATCTTCTTTGTGATATGTCCTCACATGGCAGGAATGAAGGGGCTGGAGTACGTCTCTGGTAAGGACAGGCTGAGAGAGCTGGGGGTGTTCAGCCTATAGAATGGAAGGTTCCAGAGAGACATTTCAGCAATCTGCCCATATCTAAGCAGGGCCTACAAGAAATCTGGAAAGGGGCTTTTTGCAAGGGTGTGCAGTGACAGGACAAGGGAGAATGACTTTAAACTGAAAAAAAGGAGATTTAGCTTGGACATTAGAAAGAAGTTCTTCTCTGTGAGGGTGGTGAGGCCCTGGCACAGGGTGCACAGAGAAGCTGTGGCTGCCCCATCCCTGGCAGTGTTCAAGGCCAGGCTGGATGGGCCCTTGAGCAATCTGCTCTAGTGGAAGGTGTGCCTGCCCGTGGCAGGGGTTTGGAACTGGATGAGCTTTAAAGTCCCTTCCAACACAAATCATTCTATGATGTGTTAAGCCTTTTGCACACTAGCAACGTGCAGCCCTGTGAGGCGTACCAAGCACAACAACATTGACCTTGGCTGGTGCCCGGGAGCTGAAACAGTCATGATCCCAGTCACATGCCTGTGCCCTACAAAAACACCTTACCCAAACGTTGTCGTTGTAGATGATGTGTGAGAGAAGGACCCATGCTGGAGGTCTGGGAATCTAGCCTCGAAAATGAGTACATCAATGACAGGATACTCTTACAGTCCCCGCTAAAACCACTTGTAATGCTCCCTGGTTTGACTGATGGCTTGGAAACAAAAAGGGTCACCGGAATTGTTCTGCTTCAAAGCAGACTACAGAGAGAAAGGTCTTGTAAGTCCCACCGAGACACTTTTTCAAAGCCCCTGGATGGAGCCATACTGTAATACATTCTGTTTCTGTACCCAAGGCACTCTCATGCGCATATATGTTTATATAAACGTTGTATATAAACATTTAACCAGTTAATAGTTGTATTGCTTTTTACATTTTTGTAAGTAAAACATAACTGAGAACTAATCCTAGAACCCCAGACTTTGTATAAGTAGGAAGACTTACAAAGAAAAGTTGCTCTTAACTATCCACAGTAATTTCATCCATCTATTCAGTGTTTCACACACTGCAGTAAAATGTGTCCAGTATTTAAAACTCCAGATTTGTACAGAAACCCCACCATATATTCTGTTGCTGCCATACTCTTAAACGAAGAATCGTGCAATTAAGAGTTCTCCTTGACCTGCATTATTTTACCACTAAAATACCAATAAAATAATGCTTACCTAAAAATAAAAATTCAAGCCACAGTATTTCCCCATATCAAAAGTTAGGCTACTGTTTTTCTGTGAATACCTGAACATGAGGTAAATACAATCTTGAAATTTTCTTCTCTCTTTTGCTTTTAATAACAGTAAAAACTAATAAAGGCAAAAAACTAAGAGAATGCAAGACTCTAGACAGTATCTGTTTCTAAGACATTCTGTAGCCATTATAATCTGATAGTGGTTTCATCTGAGATTTTTTTGGCTCCTTTCGCTGAAGTGAGAGCAATCAAAGAGGAAATCATAAAATCTGGTAATGCTAAAAAAAGAAAAGTCTGCTTCTAGTTCTTCCAGGTTTTGATCCAGCAAATGAAATAATTCCATAAGCAAATTTAGGTCTGGATCATACATGTCAGTCATGTGTTGGGTTATAAGTGCACAGTATTTTCTGTCTCTTTTTCTGGCATCATTCCTTGATGGATATGGACAGACTGTAGCTGCACACGGAAGCAAAGTCATTTGCCCATTCACTGAAGTCTTGCATACCCTAAGCTGTCTTCCATATATGACCCCAGATTGCAAAGATACAGCCTCTGGATAGGAAACTAATTTGTGGCGTATCATTTGCTGAGTATACGAAGCATTTGAAGATGATCTTTACATTCTAACACCTTCAGTCTGACTTGTTCATGAAATTTTACTTGAGAAAAGAGACAGGCCAGGAAGAGTCATGCCTGAAATGCAATCTGACTAGGGAGAAGTATGAAAAGTTTCTGGGCAGCGGTCATATGTAGGCACTGCATAATATTGGTGTCACTGGTGAGGAATTTCTTGTCAGGTATTCACTTTTTTATTAAGTTAACCAACATCCTCTCATCAGTGTAGTTTGTAACATATGAGTCTGCATGCATTAAACTAAACTTCTCCATTTCAATTTGGTGAAGATTTCTCCTGTTTAAGACACTCCAGCTTCCTCTTTTCAGTGTCCCTTCCTTTAGTCTTCTTCCCCAAATCCCCCTTGCCAAATGGAAGAAGTGAACTGCGCAGAAACACCAGAGTTAGTTTTTAGGAGTTACCTGTTGTGAAACACCAGGCCTGAGGTATGTACTTCTCTGCAGCAGATGAACAGGTTAGTAAGTTCAGATGCTGTTTACATGACACTCTGAAGTCTAGAAAGAAGTCTGGCTGAGAATAAAGTACAGCATTTCTTAGCCTCTTCCTTACTCAGCACCCTCCTTTCTTGCCTATTAAAACAAGCGTTGTGGGAGTAAATTTAGGTCTTGATCTTAGTAACCACATTTACTTGCCATCCCCATTTAACTGCCACCCACACAGATCATACCTGTCCTTACAAGAGGATAGGTGAGTTGTCAACAGATGCAGTAATTTAGCTTTTAGCTTTTAAAAACGTAAAAAAATTATGAAGTAAATATATGGGAGATCTACTGTCCTAATGACTAAGCACTGTAGCTGTTCACTCATTTCTCTCAATATTCATTTTAATTCATTCATCTGTCTTCTGTTCCTGTAAGACTGAATTTAAACTGCAACAGATCTAGCTGAAAAGGAGATAAACATTACAAAATTTATTGTCTGTAAGTGTTCCAGTATGAGTTATGGTAATTCAGTACGATCAGTGATTGAGCAGGGTGTACGGACCATACTTTCTCAAGCATCGTTCCCACAGTTTCCTGTGCTGGTTTCATGTACCTCTTTGACATGCTCAGAATGACATACTGTTTGATCAGTACTAGTTACAGTCAATGTTTGCTGCAAATAAAACGGAACAATTTACATGGATAGAAGCAATATTTAAAGTTGAATAGTATGGGTCTGCAACTGTTGCACTAGTTTCTATTTATATATTGTTACCACAACAGGGCTGGTAGGTTTCAATATGAATTTACATTTTGAAATATAAATAGGCTGCTGCTGTGAAAGAAATACTGGCTTACCAGGCTGGCCGAAACAACTTTAAAACCAAACCACAGACCTCTTATGCGAGAAAGTAAGAGTTTGTGTAGTTCTCTACCATATGTACTTGACTTTATTCTGATGTTGTCATATATTTATTTTGGTCGTAGGATCTGAAAATGCTTGTGAAAAGACTTCATTTATGTTTCTGCGACAAGAGTTGCCTGTGAGACTGGCAAACATAATGAAGGAAATAAGCCTGCTTCCAGACAACCTCCTGAGAACACCTTCAGTTCAGCTGGTACAGAGCTGGTAAGAAGAGCATACCTTTAAGGGTGATCTTATGTGTATGCACATGTTGGAGGAACTTGTTCTCTTCTAGAGAAAGAACATTTCACACACTTGTTACATGAACATCACTTATTTAGACTGAGTAAATACCCCAATGTGACATAAATGAGGAACTAAATTTACAGACTTGGAAAAAACCCAAGGAGCAACTAGAGAACCCACAAGGGAATTAAAAATCAAGTAGTGCAGAGAGTATGAGTGTATGAGAATTCAGTAAAAACAAAAATTCACCAGAACAATGTTTAATAGGAAACTTGCCTAAATTGTAGAAGCTAGTTGAAGAAACCAACAGAAGCAGGCTAAAGCACAAAATGCTTGCAGAAGGTAGTAGAAACCATTTAAAGGACAGGTTATTGCAATTTGAGAGTAAAGGTGCAGCAAATACAAAGAAAGAGCAATGGGAAGCTCCCAAAGCCAAACTATGTAAAACAAGGAAAACGAGGCTATTGAAATAAAAAAGACATCCTTTGAAAAGTAAAATTTGCTTTGAGGTGAGGAACTTGCGCGTAAGCATAAACTTCTGTAAGATGAAAGGAAAACAGAGAGACTTCTTGGCAACTGCTAAAGGCACATGGCTATTTGGAAAGACTTTTAAAGTTAAGAGAACAGAAAATCTGCCAGTGAATAGTGGGATTGATTAGATGACTAAATATAAAAAGAGCTTTCAATGAAGATGGAGGCTCTTAATGAAACGTGAATGCTTGAATTCTCATGATCCTAAATGACATTGATAAAATGGGAAATGAATTCCACGTGGACAAATGCGAAGTGGAGCACAGAGAGGAACCTCCTCTCCCTGTATGTTTGCTTGCTTACAATGGAAAAAGACATTTTGGTGCTACTGGCGATATTTTTCTGAATGTGTCAGTTGATGGGCAAGAAGGCAAATAGTGTTAGGAACTAAGTAACAAATAGGGAGGAATATAATTGTACCACTGTGTTAGCCCATTATTCCTCTGAATTACATGCAGTTTTAGTCGCTCTGTCCTGAACAGAAAAGACCAAGAGGCATAATCAGAGGGTTGGAACAATTTCTACGTGAGGAGAAACCAAATAGAATTCTTCAGCTTGGAAAATACACATCTAAGGAAAGCAATGGCAGAAATACTTAAATCATGAGCAAGCTGGGAAGATTTTCTAATAACAGGGGGCTGCAAATAAGTGATCACCTACTGGGTTTAAAACACAACGAAGATCTCTTATGCATTCTAATTAAATTGTTGAATTCATTGCTCTGGAACTTTGGAAGAAAACATGAATAGATTCAAAAGGGATCTAACAGAATTCTCAGGGGATAGGTCAACAGGATACATCAAATACAATGATTTGTAAACAAGCAACTTTGGAAGAGCATAAATTACTAACCCAAGGGATCTGGGGAGGCATATTAGAATTGGTCTTTGTCACGTTTTCTTTCATTTAAAGGTATGTCCAAAGTCTTCAGGAGATCCTTGACTTTAAGGACAAAAGCTCAGAAGATCTGGAGGCTGTTCATAGGTAAGGATTTGCTGTCACATTGTGATGTTAATGTTATGTAGAAGAACTGGCAAGAAAACAATAGCTTAAGAGAAATCTCAGCTATCTCCCATCTTAAAGAACTGCAGAAAGGTCACCACCTGTTCCCAAAAGGAGAGTGCATTAAAGTATGAAACAAAGCACTTCTATGCCCTGTCAGTGTGGTCAGGGCGGTTTTTGTTACACTGAAGAAGCTATGAATACGTTAAACTTGACCAAATGTTTACCAGTTCCTTACTTGTAATGGTGGAACTGATTTATGGAACTTTTCACCTGTAGAGTAGGTTTCTTCATCCCTGGCTTACCATAACTGTCATTTGACAGGCATGGGATGATCTGCATGAAAATGGTTGGCACAGTTTTCTCTTTTTCTGGCAGTAATCAAGATAATAAATAAATAATAATTTTATAAATAATCAGTAATGGTTGAGTACTGATTGTTTCAATGCTGGTTGCTTGAAATATGTTGTAAAGACTGACCTGTATTCATGCTGCTGTAGGCAGACCTGTGATAATTCTGTACCTATCAGTCTCCATTTTTGTAGGCAGATACTGTTTGCCAGAGTATTAAAATTAATTTGAAAGTGAAATACTAACAGTGTATTCATTTTAGTTTTACAGATACAGTGATAAAAATCCGGAATCGACACAATGATGTAATTCCTACGATGGCTCAAGGAGCGATAGAGTACAAGGAAAGCTTTGGCATCGATCCAGTGACCTCACAGAATGTGCAGTATTTTTTAGACCGTTTCTACATGAGTCGCATTTCAATTAGAATGCTCCTTAATCAACACTGTAAGTGCCATTGTAGCAAGGATGGGAAATGAAACCTGTGCTATGTCAATATATTTTCCTTTCATTTTTAAGTGCTTAATATGTACTTAAGTGCTTCTTAGAAGTACGCTATTTGCCTCATTATTTATAAACTCATTCTTAATACAGTTTTTAAAATACTGACTAATAGTAGACTTTCAAGTATGGTGAAGATTCAAATTATAGATTGCCTATACATTTATATTTAGAAAACCAGAAGACAAATGAAAATTATAAAATATATATTGGGTATTAAATAATATTTTCTTTTTTTTTTTTTGGCAGCGTTACTATTTGGTGGGAAAAATAATCCAGCTCATCCAAAACACATTGGAAGCATTGATCCTAGCTGCAATGTTGTTGAAGTTATTAGAGGTAAAGTCAGCAGATAAGAACAAGAATCCTGAAAACTTACACAGATGTCTGTACTGAGAGCCAATACACATCTTGATATTCATATACTGTTTAGTTCTTGCCTGCCTGAAGCAGAAGTTTCATTTCAAGTTTTGTCACTTTTCCCTATAAGCTCAGTTTTTGTCAGAAAGTACAAAATGTTCCTGACAGTGCACAGTGTTTTAAATTCTTGATTTTCTTTTTAGCTAGCTATAAGGGAGAAAACTGTAAAGGAGGGGGAAATGTAACTTTCTGTGTTTTTATTATAGATGGCTACGAAAGTGCCAAAATACTTTGTGATTTATATTACATGAGCTCTCCAGAACTCATCCTTGAAGAGTTGAATGGTAAGTGGCACTCAATGGGATGAGGCACTCTCTTGAACATAGTTATGGCTTCTTCTGAAGTAGCTGGTGGTGAAATGTTCTCCTTACACTTTTCATGTAGTTAATGTGTTCTCTGTATCTACTGTCATAAATAAGTTTGGTTTTTATTTCTTAAATCTGGCAGAAGGCTTTCCCTCTTTCTCCCTTTAATTGGAAAACTGAAATCAGCAGAAAGATTTTTCACACTACAGCTGTTGATATAACAGATTTTAGCAGCCTGCTTCCCTCCCTAATGTTTCTTGCATGTCTTTACTCTACACTGTCTATTGTATCTCACACTTTACATTTCTTGTGACACTTTTTAAGACTTATACTAAACATTCCATTCTAATTTCTCTTGCTTATTCAGCTATCATGTTTCTGTAGTTGTAATTAGATGTAGTATACTCGAGTCATAGTAAAAAATATTTGAACATTGGCTGACTTGCACAAAGCTTACATCTGTGTTGCTATGAACTCAGAGGTCAGCTATTGTCCTCATAATCCTGCAGAATGCTAAAGAGCCTTTCTGACATTGCTTACTGGAGTACTTTTAAAGATACTAAATTCCAAGTTCAACCAGACCTACAAAAAACAAGCAATCAAAATTGTTCCTACAAGTAATTGCGAAAGCCAAATTGCAACCGCAGTAACTTGGCCTATGAAGCTAAAGGCAAAGGAAGTGTGACCTTGAGTACACATCCCAGATTTTCTCTTCCCACTGTACAAAACCTGTCATTTTGTATCTAGGTTAAAGGGTTTACCTCTCTCTGTCTTTGGGGCATGATGCTAAAAACATTTGTAGGAAACTATCAGTCACACTAGCTAATTCTCTGTACTGAGGGGTCATTTAATGGTGTAGGTGCTTCAGAAGCCAGAACAAACAGTTCAGCATTTATAAAAGGAGCGACCTTTTGCTCAGTGAATTGCGAAGGCAAGTTAAATCTGATCCAGGCCAAATGCATGTTCCTTGCCCACAGCTGAGAGTGGAGACCATTATTTAAACCTTAGGCATGGGATTTGGGGGTGGAGGCATGGAGGGAAGCAGTTAACTTGAAGACAGGAACCAGACATATTTTAAAGTGTGATTCCCATCCTCCGCTTCCCCTACCCTTTATCTTTGCTGGGTACATAATCTGTACGAGATCTTTTGACATAACTAGTCTTCAGCGTTTATGTTCATAAAGCACTGGTCACTAACAGTCTGGTGAGAAATAATTAATTTGTTGAACTGAAAGAACCTTAAGAGCCAGCAGAATTTTCTGAGCAACCTTTCCTTAATTTTTGATATAATGAACATGTTCTCATGATTTATTTTCTAGAATTTATTCTTTAAAAAGACCTTTGAAAACTATACAAGTTTTCTAGACAGCATGTATTTTTTGTTCATTTCTAAATGAATCCAAAAATAGGCTGTGCTGTAATTATTATCTGGTGCATTTGTAAGATCATTCGGGTTGGGAGGCACCTCAGGAGGTTTCTAGCCTGATTTGCTGGAAACAGGGGCAGCTATAAGGTCAGACCAGGTTGCTCAGGGCTTTATCCAGTTTGGTCTTACAAATCCTTCAAGGATGATGACTATATAACATCTCTGGGCAACCTGTTTCAATGCTTAACTGTCATGGTGAAAAAGTTTTTCTCTGTATCCAGTCTGAGCCTCTGTTATGTCATACACTGTTTCTTGTCATCCCAGCACTTGAAGAGCCTGACTCTATCTTCATCATAACATTCTCACAGATTATTGAGAGCAAATATTACATGCCCTAACCAGTAATGCCACAACGGGTTTTAAGGTTAGTTTCTGCGGCAGCAAGCACATTTGAAAATCTTGAGGATGACTTTTGATTAACGTACAACTTCTTAAAAGATTTTTGTTAAAATTTTCCTTCTCTGATAAATTCTATCAACAATATAAATACACATTTTGGATTACTGTGGAAATGACTAAAAGATACCTAGTTTGCTGTTTAATTAGTCTCTCTTTCCTCCAGCTAAATCACCAGGACAGCCCATGCAGGTGGTGTATGTGCCATCACATCTCTATCACATGGTTTTTGAACTTTTCAAGGTCTGTGTACTTACTATTACATGATTCTTTTATACATCTTTGTTTACTGAGATTGCATTTGTTTGACTTTTTGAACCAATTCTAGATAGCAGTGTGTTTTTGCAAAGCTGTCTCTATTTGTCTGCAGGACAATACCTAAATTGTACTATTTAGACAAACAGTAACGGCACAGAAAATGAACAGCTTTGGAAGATACATCTCCTTTGCCTAGCCATTGAATACATCTGAATCTTCTGAGTAGACAGCTTTGTCAAAAAGTGTTAAGATGTTTTATTAATTAATGTCTGTATACAAGTGAAAATAAGATACTCAGTTTGTGGGACATCTTCAAGTCTGGTATAATGTGTAACAGGTCCTGTAGAACTTTCCTCAACCAGTTCAGTCCTAGACTTTTCTTGCTTTTTGTGTCATATTGCACATACTATGCATTATAAATAATTGACAAATAAAACTGTACATTCAAATATTCAGATGTTCTAAAAAAAAAGAAAAAAAAGTCTGTGTATTCTAATAAGCTACATTAAATACTATACTGAACAAACAAGAAATACTTAAAAAAGCTATTGTAAAACCACATACTTTTGCCCCAATTCTGAAACATGGGATAAAACCAACTTTCTTAAATTGATGTTTGAAGAGAATATATAAGTGGTAAGAACAGGATTTATGTTATACTTGAAAATTACAGAATGCAATGAGAGCCACCATGGAACATAACGCTGATCGATGCATTTATCCTCCAATTCATGTACACGTCACGTTGGGAAATGAGGATTTAACTGTGAAGGTACCCACTTTTTTGATTATTTTGAAGGTTATTTTGATTATTCCTCCCCCCCTACTCCCCGTCATAGACAGTATATTATTAACTTTAGCTGGTGATCAGGTTCCAACAATAGATTCTGTGTAGTATGTAAGTAACAAGACCATTATGGAATTTCACATACTGCATGAATAGGAAATTCATTAAGTGGGTACACAGTCACACTAAAGGCTCTGTAACAGAATTCTGTACTTTTGTCATGCTTTTGTCTTTGCTAGTTTACAAGCGAGCATGACTAAAAATAGTATTGTTCTAAAAAGTAGCATCTTTCTAGAATTGTCATAATCAGCATTTTGTATGTGACAATGACAGAGCTATATAGGTGTGAAACAACTGAAAAAAGGGAAATAAACATTGATACTCCATGCAAATCAAACCTCCCTGAAGTACAGTTTGCGGAGTAGTTTCTTCTTTTTCTGTACCAGCTGCAAGCACAGGCTTTTTCATAGGACTAACTAAACCATAGTAAAACAACTCTTATAACTTACTCCTTCAGTAATAGGTTTTAATGGACTGTATTTAACAGGAAGTATTCCTGAGAAAAAAAATACACAGAATCTGGTATTTGCGAAAAGGTATAGATTCTGACTTCAGACAAAATTGAGTTATGAACAAGATAAGAGCGACGCACAATTTAAGTAGAATTTTCTTGGTTCCAAGAGATTATGAGTGCGTCTTAAGGTAGTATTTTACTTAAATGGTTTGTATAAGGGATGAAAGGGAAGGATTCATCTATCTCTGGTCGTTGCTGTAGCTGAGAATTTAAAAAATCCCATAATTTAATAGAGACAATTTATATTATGTTTTACCTGAACTTTCTCTGGATCATTGTTTGAGAGTAGCTGTCTTATATAAAAATGTATTCAGAGACATAATGCTACATATTCGTTCTTATTCGAGATGAGTGATCGTGGTGGAGGTGTACCTATGAGGAAAATTGACAGACTATTCAACTACATGTATTCAACAGCACCACGTCCACGTGTGGAGACATCTCGAGCTACACCTTTGGTATGCAAATCTTATATACCTTGTCATCTTAGGTATGGTAAATTGTCACAAGAGAGGCCATTTAGACAAAGCTATGAAGTACTGATTTTATAGATACAATGAGTATCACCATTTCAACATTAGAGCTTAATTCAAGTATTTTTTTGAAAGCAACTGGCAAATTGCATAAAATCCTAAAATAGTAAAAATTATTTAAACTTGTTTAAGATTCTGTTTTTCTGCAAACATGAAGATCAGCTGCCTCAAACAGAACACTTAACTATGCTGCATGCACTGCAGTAAGGACAGGATTAAATTCTTGTGGCCATTGAATGAAAGGAAAAAAAGTTATTATCAGTGATTTCAGATCAAGACCATAGTCTTATTTGTACTGCATAGCGAGTTGTAGTATTCCCCAATCCTCCCATCCAGCAAGGATGAAGGTAGGCAGATATGACAGGGCATATGAACAATCTGCTTTGGTCTTGTGTGAACTTAATAAATGCACAAGAAATAAAGTTGTAGGTCTCAGGGAGAAGCTCTTAACAGCTTTTCCAAATTTATTCTCTCACAGTGCATCATTCAAAATGTGCTTTTTAAATATATATAGTGTTCCACATTTAGATGGCTGTGCAACTCATTGAACATTAGATCTTTACAGAGAAGCGTTGTGTATGTTCATTGAGAGATTACCTGTACAATTTTGTAAACTAAAAAAATTACACTTAACATTTCAGGGCTATGCCCTGCTGCTGCAGACAGGGCTTGACAGAATTTTAGTATATGCTACAAACTCATAGACATTGCTTCTTGGAACTTTTTTATATATATACTGATGATGAAATGTATCTGACCTAACTACTTAGTGTTCTTAAGATTAGTGTCTCAATAAGGCATTAAGACACACTCAGTACAGATTTTTCTAATGGTATAATCTCTTCTCAAAAAGCTACCATAATATAAGAAGTGTTACCTACCAGCCCTGTCTGACAAAGGAATATAACAGTTTTCTCATAATCACAATCATCCGTGCATAGTTCTGTTTCTGGGCTGTATAGTAGTAGTTCTGGGGGGCATAATAGTTAATAGTTGTATGCCTGTCACTGTCAAACATCATGCTGAGTTTGTCTATTTACCTATTAAATTAAAACAGAAAACACCACTGATTGATGCAATTAATGAAAATACACTTTTTCTCCTGGATCAGGCTGGATTTGGTTATGGCTTACCCATATCACGTCTGTATGCACAGTACTTCCAAGGAGACCTGAAACTGTATTCCTTAGAAGGCTACGGTACAGATGCAGTCATTTACATAAAGGTATGATGTAACACTGTACCATTTTAAATTTATCAGCAACACTAATCTAACTGCTAATGGAACTCCTCATTCTATTACCATAACTTTGATTAAAAAGAATTGTCAGCCACAGTCTTCTCTACTTACAGGCCTTATCAACAGACTCCATTGAAAGACTCCCTGTATATAACAAAGCAGCCTGGAAACACTATAAAGCAAACCATGAAGCGGATGATTGGTGTGTACCAAGCAGTGAGCCAAAGGACATGACCACTTTTCGCAGTATATAGGTTTTTCCTCAACAGTTTGTAAGAAGTAGTTATGTCTGTAAAGGGAATTAAAAAGACCTGGTTTACACACCAAGATGCTGAACCACACTTGATAGGTGGAAGTAATTTTAAGTAGAGTAACAGAAGGTTTAATGTAATTACTCTTTTCTGGAATAAAAAAAAACCCAAACAAACCAAAACCCAAGAAAACCCCCAAACCTGTACATAAGTTTAAATTTTAAGTGAGAAGGTCACAGTTAATTTGTTCTACTTTGTATTTTGTAGATAAGCCAAGGGAGCAGTAATTCTGGGTTTTATAGGGATCAATGCAATCTATGCCGTATCTGGTGAGAAACGTATTAATTCATGTAATTACAAAATGTTTTTAATAGAACTATTGAAAAATCTCACCAGAGCATTTTTCCATTACACAGTATTACAGGTTAATGGAAAAACTCATGTCAGAAATACTGAGGAGCTCATTGCTATACCTTTGCACCTGTATAGCACTTTTCTATTCTTTAAGCATGCTGAAGCCTGATTTTGCAAAGTTAGTTATGTTGCCTGCACACCTTGCCTACATTGAGGCTTTTGCAGCTGTAGAAATCACACTTAAGTCTGTGGAGATTTAAAGAAAATAAATCAGTTCTAGCTGCTACCGCTGGTATAATGCATCTCAGGTATGGGGTATTGGTCATATTTCTTTGGTTGTAATGTGAATATTTAATACATGCGCAAAACCTACCTTGTCATGATCCTTGTGAATTAGCAAATAGTGATAACTTGTGTAAAAATACGCTGTCTTGCTTCTGCTTATACTTCTGCATGTATCAAAATGCAGTATCAGTGTTCTAGCCCTAGTAAGATCTCAGATTCGGGTATGTCAGGTTACAGCTGTAAATGGAAACTATTTTAATAAATAGGTTTCTAAAATTTGCCCTTAATAGGGCATCTCTATTGCTTTGACAATAGAAATTACCTTCTCAGGTGTATTTAAGAAAAAGTGGAGTTAACAGTTTTCAGAAATACCTTTGTATCTGTGATGTGCTTCTGGCTTCATTTATGTAGTAACTGGAAGTCACACTATAACATCAAATAAGGTAAGCAGAATGTGTTTATCAGTCAAAGGCAAACCATCAAAACATACTGCAGAAGATAGGGGGGGAATGAATATTACATTTCAGGTACAAAATCTTTATTTTAATAAAGGATTCAACTTCTTTCAATGCCTGTTGTGCCAGCTTTGTTCAAATGGTACACATCTATGTTGCATCTTGATCCCTGTCATTCCCGAACATTTGAGGACTGCTGCAGTTAAAGACACCGAGAGCTAACTCTTTTCTCAGTTAATACATTGCATGTAATTCTGTGATTTTTGTTCTGCAGCAGACGTGCATAACCCCTCTAAGAAACAATAAGCCTAAATTTTGCTAGTTTCCTATCTGCACAGAGCAGAAGGCGAGGTACCACAAGTGAAGGAAATAGCTGGCATGTTAGAAATTAAAGTCATGCTATTCTAGTTGTAGTTGAGCCAGACTGAAGATTATCCCCTGCCACCTCCCTAGCCTACTTCTACCAGACAATAAAAACAGTGTTACACCCTGGTCAAGGTAATGTAGGTCACTTTAACAGGAGTGATTTACAGAATGGGCTGTATACACAGTTAAATTAACACTGAGGGAGGATTAATTGCCACCAGAACAGTTAAAAAGCTACCTGCTCCACTCAAGCTTGTGCATACTTCGAGAGGTCCCTATTTTAATTCTTTACAAGGATGTGAGGTGGTGACTAGCATGCCTTTTCTATGTGCATGGCTACATGGATGTGAGATGGATGGATGTGAGAAATTCCTCATATTGTAAAATGGAGACTGTACAAAAGAGGGAACACTTGCAGCTACTGCTTTTGCTGAAGTAAAGCTGAAAGTCACAGCAAGGGATTTTAAAACCTTCACTCTGAAGCTGAACATTCTGGCATTTACACTAATTTTTTAATGTATTAACTAACTTAATTGAACTGACTTCTGTAATATCTGAGAACTAAAGCGTTTCAGAAGAAAAGCGAATAGTTTATTTTCTAGAAAGTCTACTGAAGTATTTCAGATGGTATTATCAAAATAAAACCTCTTTTGTACTCTCAACTAGCTACCAATTAATTCTGATTATTAGAATGACTTGCTGTGTAATTATATTTGTATCCATCTCCTCACCCACCACCCGAATGACTGTGGTGAAAACAAATGTATACTATTTTGGTTTACAATGTTTAACCCTACTTACAAGTTTGATCTTTGATTACTGTTGATTTAAATAGATGCTCATAAGAATTTTTGTGTTCAATATTTTCATTACTGTACTGAAGTCATTGCTACCACACTGGTTAAAGTTGAAGTGAATCACTGTAGAAAATTGGTATACTAGCTCAGCTATCCAAATGCTGACATTAATAGTTTTGTATGTAAATGAGCTCAGTCTGGCACTGTGAAATTAATCTTGGTTTGTGTTAACTGAATTTTCTTGACAGAATCACTACATTTATTCATTAAAACTATTTTAAAAATTAATCTTTCATTTGAGTGATTTTGTGGCTTGGTACTAGGCTACTTCAGTGGAGCCACCCTTCTTGTTTAGTATCTGACAGATGTTAAATGCTGTGGTTTGTGACAGTCTTATGCTCAGGTGGCAGGTGAGTTTATCATCCCTGCTATGACCCCCATTTAACTACAACAGCTCTGCACACAGGCCAGCCTTGGAAACAATGATTTGTACTAGACTCCTTCCCAAGAAACAAACTCTTCTCAGGTGCAGCAATCAGATCACTAGGTTAAAGGAAAAACATATTAGAATACAGTTTTATCAATATTCTCTGTTTAGGTGAAAGCACTTAACTGAGAAATAAACTTCCTTGTGACTGAACTGAAGAGTGGGTTTACAGATTTGATCCTAAGCAGCTGATCATTCCGTACTTCTAATTCCCTTCTCTTTTATCGGTAGGGCAGCATTCCTCTGGCTCAAGGTCTGTAAATTTGGAGTACAAACTCAAAACTACTGGAAACAAAATAGATAAGTTAAATCTTGACCAAAGAATTGCTGGTTAATGCACAAAACTGAAAATTGAACCTCTTCTTAAAAGTAATTATTACCAAGATTTCAAACTTTATTTTGGAAATGCACAGTGTGCAGAAGCATTTCCACACAGTCCTTTTGCTGAACTTCATAAGACATTTATACAAAAAAAAAACCCCAAACAACTGTGAAACACCAACAGTGAAGTTCATTCATTTAATTAAAATGAAAAACAGTCCACAGATTTAAAGGAGAACTTGGTCCACATAAACAGATAATGTAAGTTTTGTTCTAGTCCATTCTATGGTGGAACTGATATTTAAACTAGTCTATGTTTCTGCAATAATCTAATTAAGGAAATGCTGTTGTAGTAGCTCTAGAAAATAGTATGTAAATATACAAAACACCAATTCATGTTCTAAACTATTCCGAGAATCAAATCCTCCTTTAAAGAGAAATAAACTGTAGTCTACAGTTGAACATTTAAGTACAATGCAGAAACCCAGTGCTTCAGTGATAATTTTCCCTACAACTTTTCCCTCAGTATTTTAAGTTTGAAAAACAGTATAGTTTAAAATTAGCAAATATATAAATTTGGTCCGCAAAAAATCTTGTAGCAGGTAGAAAAGAGAAATACATGTATTGCAAATTGATCTCATTCATAGTGTAAATCTATAAAACTATGTATTATTTAGGAAAAATAGGTTAAAAAAGATCTTATTTATAGGTTTAAACCTTGTCCCAGCACCATATGGGGAGTGTACAGAAAACTTAATACTATGTTTCGTGTATGTAGTTTGTGAAACTACTTTTCTTGTTATTTTCTCAGTAAGTTGCAACACATAAAATTCAAACCCAATATGCTACTACAGTGGACTTTGAAGGAAAATCCCAGAAATACAAGAATTTAAACAAAATAATCCATACATTTGAAATACATGCTTTCTTTTTAAATTAATTTGACATTACTGTTTTCTTAACTTTTACTATACATCTTTAGTGGCAACAGCTAAACAGACTGTCACAGACTGAATTTGTTGGCAGGATTTTTCTACTGTCCCTCTATCAGGTTCAACTCTATCAAATGCTGGTTGACTGATACTGGAATGATTTTTAATACAGTATTCTACTTTCCACAAACAATTTCAATGAGAAGGGCATCTGAGGTCTTAGAAGCACAAATATTACTTAAGGCAGAAAGTTAAATTATTGTCTATTAGTACAGGCAGAGTCAACTAGGAATAAAAATACTGAAAACATTATTTCATTTCATTGGGTTGTAATGGGGAGGGACCATAATTAAAAAGTAAAAAACCACCTACCATGTGAAACTGTTGCACTTCCCCTCCTCCCTCAATTATACAATTATATACAAATCTGCTGAACTTCCTCAAGATGAAGCAAGTCTGCACTAAAATAAAACAGGGTCATTTTAGCAGCTTGATTCAAGAGTGGTTACCACTCTGCCGGTCTTGCGAACTTCTCTCTCCTTCTTTTGAAACTTTTCCTTCTGCTTTTCCAGTTTTTCCTGCGTTTTTCTAATATCCTTAATTTTTTTCTTTATTGTTGATCGGTCATTTTGACTGGAAACTCCCAAAGCCTTTTGGGGGGAAAAAAGAAAGAAAAATACCTCATCATTATTTTTCCCAACAGTGCTGTCAACAATGTGTGTGTGTATGAACAGTTTAGGAAAGTGTTACTCATTTTGCTGCTAGATAGCCCATTTATTTGAAAAATAACAGCCTCAAGAGCATTGTAAATGATCATCTGGGTTTCAAAGTAAGTAAGGAAACCAGGGCCTACTCTTGTTCAGTTGTGAACAGCTTCTTGTTGCATTTTATAAACATGTAGACACCTGATAATTTCCAGCAAATAGCACAAGAAGTAGTGGTGTCAAAATATTTTTCTCTTTTCATACAAGTGGAATTTATATTCAGTAACTACTCTTTGATTTTTAATGTTAAGGACCTTAAAGTATTATTAAAAAGTGTACCACACTGCACACAGCACACACTGATTTTTGATCAGCAGGTGGCAGTACCCGATTCCAAGTTACAGAAAGCACTCGATCCTTCCCTATGGAACGCTGAATGGCATTGCGTGTAAATGAAGCTTTAAGCATCAACGCCCAAAGTTC
>JANHGB010018976.1:0-11506 GCA_026283785.1 Coracopsis vasa | reverse complement strand
ACAGCTTCTCTGGGCACCCTGTGCCAGCGCCTCAGCACCCTCACAGGGAAGAGCTTCTTCCTTATATCTAACCTGAATAAATGTTTGAAGATAAATGTTGGAAGTGGAACTGGCCTTAATAAGATGTCCTTGAGAAAGAAAATCGTAGTTAGTATTTGCGGAGCTGATGGGTGGAGGTAAGGGCAGTGGTATTACTTTGGGAGGACTAATATGCACCTGAGGGACAAAGGCAGAAAAAGACTTTTTTGACATGACAGGGAGAGTTCAAGAGAGAGGCTGCAGAGCACCATCAGGCCTAGGATTTCGTCTGGATGTAAAGGTATTTTTTGTTTTGAAATATCAGTTGCAGATCAGGAGTCATGTCAGTTTTCATCCACGTTATTGCCTGAGGTCATTTGAGGCACAATATGAAGCATGAAAGGGATAAATGTAATGGAGACAAGCATGAACAGAATCTCCAGATTTTGATAAATTTCTCCCTTAGGAGAAGTTGAATTGAGTAAGATGAATCTGTTGGCAGGTTTCACATTTGTTTCCTTGCTGGTGTCTGGTTCTCTTTTCTACTAAGACCCAAGTTCGCACTGAATCCATGATCTTTCACTTACAGTGCTGCCAGGTCTTTTTTGGCTGAAATCCAGTCTGACAGTAAAACATATGGATTTTGGTCTGGTTTAAAGACTGGGGGTTTTTGGTTTTCTTTTCGTTACTGATTGCAAATCTGCCATAGGAAAATGTAGGTCATACATCTTTCACTCTTTGTCTTTCATCTTTTCTAGTGGTTCCTACCCTGTGTTTAATTAAAAAAAACACAGGCAATAGAATGTGAATTCAATAGAATTTGGTTAAGAATGAATGTGCAGCTTGCTTTATATACTCATTTAAAAACTGCATCAGGTAGCATGACAGACAGAAGGCATGTGCATAATCTGAGATGATGGTGTCTCATAGTTTCTCTGTGTTCATACATCAGTGTCACACGCCATTAAAAGGAAAAGTTAATACTTTGTTTTGCAAATCTGCTTATGCCCTAGGGCATATCTGATCTGTAGATCAGACTTCTGCAGTCTAGTTCCTAGCAGTCACAGGGATCTAAAGGATGCATATGTAAATACTTCTGCTGTTGGTGTTAATTCTGTAGTCTGCCAAGATACCTGATAATTTTCTTGCATGTCTGCCTGGGGGCACCGATTATGTTTTCTTTAGACCAGCAGAATAAAGAGAATTTGCTTTGTTAGGAAAGTTTATAGTGCACAATATAACATGGTGTTTATTGATGAGAAGTGCTGTTGTCCAAAAAAGATTGAAATGTGCATGATGAAGCCACACTAGAAGTTGTTTTAATGCTTACTGATGCTTTTTCTTCTTCCTTCCACCCCTTTCAAGGTTTGGAGAAGCAGTTAATGGAAATCTAGTGGTGGGTACACTGGCCTGGCCTTCTCCATGGGTCATTGTCATTGGTTCATTCTTTTCAACTTGTGGTGCTGGTCTCCAGAGTCTCACCGGTGCGCCCCGGCTGTTACAGGCCATTGCAAGAGATGGGATTGTGCCCTTTATCCAGGTGAGATTTATGGCTTTTTCTTCGAATACAGCTTATATTATAGCAAATGAGGCATTTCTTCTGCTATTCCTGTAGAACTGTGAGGAAGAAGTTTGGAGCTCAGTTCTAATTGTGAACAATAATAGAATGAGCTATTTGTAGGCCAAAGTTTGAACGGGGATATTTCTGTGCAATTACATTTAATTATTTTTGTTCTTACACATGAAATTTAATGGCTCAAAACTGAGAATACAAGTTTTCTATGATGATAATATATAATATAATAAATGAACTAAAAAGCAACTATCAAACTGAACTTCTTCAGGCTGTATTTACAACTTGTATTTGTGAACAGAGTTGATTTAATTTCATTATGGAACTGCATGATAACTTCTTGTATCATAGAGATTCAATTTTAGTTTTCATTCATTTTTGTAAGCTGAATGAAGTCAACAACGATGTAACAAGGGAAGTGTGTCCCGTGGCTCTCAACATTCAGATTGTTCCAGCATCACTGTGCATGTTTTAACAATGAATAAATTGGATTTGTCTCAAAGGAAGTTAAGGGAGCTGGCAAACAGAATAAGAGAGAACCCTTCCTTGCTCAGAGATATTTAACACAATTGCTGGGCAGCATCTGCAAAAACTTGACAACCAGACTTGAGTTAAAATAAATGAAATTCCAAAAGATAATAATGTCTAGAGGGCAAAGCTGTAATTTCTGTTGATGGAGCTTGGAGTTTGAAAGCTTACCTCAAATTGCCAAGAATAGCCAACAGTTGCACAGCACAATGATAATCTGCCAAGAACAGGTTCAAGTATAAAAATGGGATTATATCTGAGTAACTATGATTTGGTTTTGGGTTTTTTTAAGACAGAGTCAGGGGACAGTTGTCAAATTTAGCACAGAGAAAGAAATCACAGATAGTGCGGAAAGTAGCTAGGGCTGAATTTAGGATAATAGGCTGTTCTGTGTGGAGAGAGTCCTGAAGATGACTTGAAGCACTTGTTTGGTTTATATCATTATTTTGATACCTACGTTATGTGACCAGACTTATGTTTGAGGATCACCTACTTTACCCACACTTACCCCTGGTGTCTCGATCAGATGTGTGCTTGAGGTCACTGTCTCACATCTGAGGTCAGTGTAGTATGTTACGTTAAAAATGAGCTATTATACTTGGTGACTAACTTAAGACTCTGTTCAGGGATATCTGTAATCTGTCTTCGGTGAGGGCTAGGTATAGAATAGGAGCAGCTTGATTTGGTTCCTGAGCTTGGAGGAAACCTACGACAAGTCAACATATTAATGTCCTGAAACCAGGACAGTTGGGTTGTGTGGAGAGAGACAAACGAAGAATTGCATTTCTGTCTGAAGTAGTTTAGTACTTGGTGAGAGGGTGACTGTATGATTCCGTCTTATCAGAGTCAGATTTGAAAGGAGTGAAGAATAGGAAGGAAAAACTTAATGTGGTTTGGGAAGCAAAGGAAAGGGAACCCAGGAGAAGCAGGATGTTGCAAGACTTAGAAAGTGCTTGTAGTTTTGGAGCGATACAGCTGCTGCATGAATTAAGGAATGAATGCAAGGAGATTAATATGGGGGCAAAAAAATGGCCTTTTAGTGTAAGGGAAGGAAGACTGTATGATAGGAATCTAAGGAAAGAAGACAGTATGCAGAATGAGCGAGGAAGCCATTATGGAAAATGGGAGAGGAGAATAAATACAGCTGGAACTTGAGGTGAGGCAGTTTGCCACCTATCACCAGTATAGCTGGATAGAATTCTCCCCAGTGGAAATTACCACATGCAAAATGATTTTTGGTAGGCTCTGTGCAGGATCATAGGCTTAAGTAAATCCTCTTTCTAGATCAGTATTTGTGTTTGTAAGTACTGAGTTGATGCCTATTCTGTATACTACAATAAATAATGCCCTCAGCTATATTGGCTTTTTATAGACTAATCATGAGTCTCTGATGCATGTTGGTTTTAAGTTACTTAAGTTTATTTCAACAGCAACTGCAGTAGTATTTTGATGTTACAGTCATTGCTTATTTAAGTAGTAATTTTCATATTAGAAATGTATGGGTTTTCACTTTTGTTTGTTACTTTCTCGTAGTACAGATTGCTTCATTTTTAACCAATGACTTTTTTTGGTTGCAGTTAGGGTTAGTTTGCAATCTGCACCATATTTCATAACTGTATAATGAACAGCTTTCCCTAATCTTACTGTTTACTTGAATTGAACTAGGTATTTGGTCATGGAAAAGCAAATGGAGAACCGACTTGGACTACTTCATATTAATGGAAAGTCAACCTTCTTAACTTACTTGAGTGTCTCTGAAAGGAAGAAACTTTGCTGCACATCATCATGGCTTTCATGATTGTTATAAACATCTCTAATTCCAGAATAGCCACCATCTACTCTACAGTGTTTTTCCAGTGCCTGAAGAGGAAAAAAAAACCCAAACTCAAACCAAAAAACAAACAGTAGGATTAACAAAATGATTCATCTGTCAGTTTTCATTTGACAGTAATGCTAACTAAAAAAAAATCTAAAAATTGTCACAAATGTTTTGATAAAGAGATGAAAACTAGATAAAACTCTAGATGGAAAACTCTTAAAGACAAGACACACGTTTAATTTTACATTGAGGAAGAGAAGCAAAATGAAAAATGCATAAAAGAAGTGAACACAAATGAGTTTTCAGAAGGAAAGAAATATAGATGTAAGAATGTAAAGATATACAGATTTTCACTTATTTCATTTTTGCTCTTTTAAATAGCAATAATGATAGCCTCTCTGTCACAGGCTGCTCTATCAGCCTTCACATACCTTTCTTGGTCACACTTTAGTGCTTAAAAATTATTGTGATAGAATTCAATACCATTATAGAGACCAATCTTTTCCTTACCTCCTGCAAGCATTTTCTGACAAGAGATGAGACTAAAAAGGCATTAATAATTTCTGAGGTATGCGTCACCTCCACCTGCTCTAAAGGCTGCTCAAGATCTGTCTTTTGCTTTGAGTAGATATCCTAAATGTCCTTGTTTTTGCTGGAGTCCCTGTAGCTATCTGCATATATTTAGCTTGCATGTCAGGCTTTCCATAGTTTTCACTGGAGAGTAAGCTGCCTATTGTATATTTAAAAGCGATTTTTCTCCAGGAGAGATTCTTTATTTCATAACAGGCCTATTTGTCTTTACTTATGTGACTTCAGGTTCTTTAATTTTCCTGGACACTTTTACTAAGTGACAAATATACTTAAGTTTAAACAAGTAATTTCCCCTGGCTGATGCTTCTTCCCTCTTGTCTACTTCAACCTGCAGTGAATTCAAAATGCTGAATCTGTGCCTGGATTTTCAATGTCACACACAAGATTATGTTTTCCAAGGCACAGCAGAAGGAGAACTTGCACTTGAAGGAGATGGCTGTTATTCAAGGAAGTATCTGCATTCTAAACAGGGTGAGGTAAAACAAAAGTAAATTGCATTTGTGGTTTATGTGCTCTAACATGTAGTCAGAGTCTTCTTTATGAGTTCATGGTAGGGAGATACCATATAGGTACCTGAACAAACTGCTATGCTGTAAACTAAGAGGTTAACTTGCACCATGTTAGCCATCTGCTAGTACCTACTTGACACAAACACCAAGATCTTAGCCCTCAAAGTTACCTTCCACTTTACTAAAGGAACAAGACTTTCATGTGCAACATTAAGTATGATAAAAAGGCTCCTGGTTGTCACCCTCCTTTAACTGGAAGTACTGCCCTTTTGTGCCCATATCTGCAATTTCAGACTACAGTGATGTTCATACTGACAGTGGGATAGTGGTGGATGGGGAAGAAACTATCAAACACATTTTAAATTAGTAGCCCTCAGAAAATGAGGGTGGCTAAGATCAGTTATCCTGGAGTAATGGGAAACATCAAGCAGAGTGAAAACTGGCTGACAGTCTCAAAGTATCATAAAGGGAAAAAACAAAGGAAGTGCTATGAATTCAAAATATGTGCCACATTTATAAGGCAGAAGGGGAGACTTTCATGGTCTAAGCTGATAAAAACCTTTCTGACTCAGTAGCAGTTGATATTGCTGCTGGTCATAACTGCATTTTCTCCAACTGCTGCAATAGATACAAAGTGATCTTGGGCTCAAATTAAAGCACCAAAGTGAGTTTCCAAAGAAAAAATGGACAGGCTAGAGCATGTTTTCAGTCTGTCAAAGTTAGAGAAAGAATTAATAGACTTCTTGGAGAGCTTAGAAGTCATGATTTAGAGAGCAGCCTCCTTTTCTGTATCAGAGCACTGGGGAAAAACCTGATGTGTTTTTCTTGACAGTATCATGAGTTGAAAATGGACATGAAACACTTGAACATCTTTTCTGGGCAACAACAAATGGTTTGATTGGTCCTCCTTTTTTCTTGTTTCATTCTCAGGTTTCTCTTCATGCAGCAGGTGCTGGTAATTAAACCAACCATATTCAGTGGTCAGGGACTTCCCCAAGAACAAAAAGGGAATAAGGAGCAAGAGGGAGCAGAATTTATGAGATAGTTGTGGTAAGCTATCAAGACATGTGTTGGAACAAAAAAAAATACAGTATCAGGTGGAGCTGTATGGCTAGAAACATCAAGGAAGAAGATGAAAAGAAAAAAAGATTTGAAACCTACAACTGACTCTATAACTTCTGTGAGGCTGTAAGCTTTGTTTTTGTGAAACATGCAACTGCGCATTAGGGCAGTAGAAGATGGGCCTGTCAGAATGGGACCAGCAGCATCTCCCACATGTGGGCCGTAATTCACTGTGTTAGAGCCAGACGAGAATAGCCACAAGAATGTTAAACAAGGAGCACATGGGGAGCTCTAGGAAGGTAAATGAGTGCACAAACTTGAAATAAACACAAACAAACTGAACCAACATGGTAAAGAATAATAAGGAAAACATTTCAATTGTTTATAACAATGTTATCAGTGTGAGCAGCAACAATGAATCAGGAAAAACATCTCCTGGAGAAATAACACCTGGCATTGCTAAAGCCTGGTGGGCTGACTTCCATAAACAGCCACTGTAAATATTCCAATTCTAATCTGTCTGGGAAGATTCCAGTAGTAAAATGTGTCCTTTCTGAGTGGTGTTAGCAAAGAGGAAAGGAAGAGAACAGCATTCCAAATTAGAGGTTTTAAAAAAACAAAGCAAAACAAAACAAAACAAAACATTGCTTTGCAATCATTAATTCAGGACCATATTGTTTCAGGGCTGACAGAGCCAACACCTGAGGGAGGCTAACAAGATGTCCTAAATAACTACAGCCTACCTAGCTGAATACAGTGTTGACTGCAGCTAGAGCATTGCTGTGAATATTCAAACAACAAGAAGAGAATAGAAGTACAGTTAATGCTAGCAACTATTCTTTTATGGGAAGTAGATTTTACCATAAAGTTAATTCTTCAGGAATACCTAATTACCAAACACTCACTCAACACTTGCACAACATTTGAGATACGTTCAGTATCTCACACAGTTAATACTGAATACAATTACAGTTCTTGGATGCTGTTAACAGAGCCAGGTAACTGGTGGATGTCATGTTGCAGCTGGGTACATGGAGTCATAACCCAGTAACATGAGCTGGTTGAAGCTCAAATGCTAGTGGGACATAGAAATTTACATCTAGAAGAGACTGTTATCATTGATGGAGTTCAGTTCAGATGACCCGTGCTTTTTGAAAGTGACCCTTTTTTTAAATGGTTGGTACTATCTAATATTCCTTTTGGCCTTAGTCATCTTAATTAAAATCACCTTCACACAATTACTATTGGAAATGCACTTCATATAGCTTATTTCCATGTTCAAGGCTCAAATCTGACAGGTTTGCACTTTCCCTTCACATGCAGCAATATTCCACATCTTGAGCAGCACATCCAAATATGACCTTGATCTGAGATGTGTTGAAGAAGGAGAAATCACAATCTATTTTTCTAATATACAGTACCAGCAGTATTTGGTTTTGTCAAAATGATCTTAGTTCATCTTTTGTGTAAATGCATCTCTGGAAATTAGAGTAAATATTACTGATTTAAAATATATATTTTAATATATATTTATGCTCCAACTACTAAACAAGATTCAGATATCATTCAGTAGCTCCCTTAACAAGTTATCGGGATTTAGTAAGAAAAATGTCCAACAGGACATTACCTCTACAGCTTCCCATCCCCACTGCCTGTACTTTGGATCATGAGTGAGCCGCCACATGTACGTGTAGGTCTCTATGACTTCTGGTCGTAGGATGTAGTATTTTTCATTTTGTCTTGTAGCAATGGCCTCAACACCACCATCAAATCTGAAGGCTTCTGGTCCCAGTTTCATGCCTAGCCAATATAAAGACACACGCTAGAATAAAGGCATTTTAAAAGGTTTTGAATTATGTAACCTACCAAATCAACTATCATTTCATGTGGCACAAAGCCAGGTTACCCAAAGGGTATATAATTTCTGAAACGTACTGCAGCACCTCCTGGTTTTAATATTTTATAAATAATTCAGAGTAGGAGAGAGCTGTTCTTCATCAATGCCCTGAACAGCAGTTCCAGTTTGAACAATGATGCTAACATTTGCCTTCTGGAAGACTTAATATAACTCCTAACATGTGAAATTTTGCTTAAAAGACAAGGATATTTACTTTTCTATATCAAACTGGAAAATGCACTCTGGGACCTGAAACGCTGCTAGCGTTTTTTCTGTAAGGGGATGAAGAATCCAAAGAAATTTCCTGCAGAGAAATCCACTTTCTTTGTGCAATTCTATTGTTTGCAGCATAGCATCTGCAGAACTGAGAACAAAATAATTTTTTGTGCATGAAATGTTTAAAAGCTGCATTGATGCATTAATGAGCAGTGTGCCTCTCTTATTTGTATTTGTCTATACAGAAATTGGCAAAGTGGTAAAAAAGGCTGTTACATTAATTACCAGAGTGAGTAGCTATGATTTAGGTGCACAGCAACTACTTATAAAACAGAGCAGCGTTCTTAAAGTTGCTTAGAGCAAAGAGGCATTTGCTCAGAAAGGATGAAGAGTTCTTACCATCCTACAATTTTCGTTCAGCATTATGCAAAAATACTGAGGGCTGCCTTCACAAAGTCAAGCTGTGAAACTAAACTCTGCCATGCAGCACTTACTTGTACGATCGTAGGATTCATGGCAAGTCCTTGCAATTTCAGCACCAAGCTCAATGTGATGGCCCGTCCTGTCATTGGGTGCTCCATCTGCTCCTAGAGCAAACATGCCTCCAGCGAAACAAGTGAGATGTCCCATCTTGTGTTCAAGCAGTCCACCCTTCCACTCAGCGATGTATGTCAGCCCTCCGCTTGATTTTCGAATGAGGTGGGTCTCTATGGCCTGCAAAAGTGCATGGTTTCAAGCTAAAGTTACCATTTCGTAAAGTATGAAGGACAAATTTGTCTTGTATATTGGTTGTTTTTTCTCCGTTATTGCCTTTGCTTATAAACTAAAATGGGTAATAGGAGGTAGCATAACCTCAAAGTGCAGCCAAACCAACACAAATCAGTATAGATCAGTAATGATGGTTAATTTTGCTGCAATTTTTATCAATTTAGGCAGTACATTTTAAAAAATATTGGAAAGACTTAAAAAATACAATTTAAAATTATTTTCTTTCCCTCTCTTTGAGGAATTTCAAGTAATTTCACTTTAATGATGATTAGTGATCCCTTCAGCTTCCATACTTCCCATTTTAATTATGGCTTAAAGGATATGGTTAATGATATAATTCCATGTCAGTTATATGCAGATGTAACTCATATTCAAAATGCCTGACCCAGTGAGTGCGCTAAGTGATGTTAGGCCTCTGAGTCTATATGGTATTCCAATGAGTTTCCCCTCCCAGACTGATTTCCTCTGTAGTTAACAATCAAGTGTAGTGTCTCACTGAGATTTCTGGAAGAAACCTAAGCAGAATAAAAATATACAAGTCTCCTAGAGAGAAAGAGAAGTTGGTGACATTAGCAATGTATGGTCACTGATTGCAAAACCCGGGAAAACAACCTTCCCTTGTGGGAGAAACATAATTAAAAAACTAGAGGAGATGCAGAAGAGCACATTAATTAGAAGCCCACACAGAAAGTAAGCTATTACTCTTTAAAGGGTAATGGAGAGGAGACAAACAATGCTATCATACATTCAGTTATCCAGCGGTGCTCTGGTTTGTTCTATTGAAATCCTAAGATCCAGAAACGGTACTCAACATGCATTATACAAGAGAAAAAAACATCAATAATATATCAGTACAGAGAACTATTAACAAAAAAGCCAGGATTTTTAAAAAAAGTATTATAAAGAGAAGGTATTGATTGTAGTTATTCCTTCCCATTTGAACGTCTGTAAAGGTAGTTTTTATAAACATGAAAAATCTTCTCTAATCTAGAAACATCAGCAGAACAACTGTAAAAGTTTTACTTACTGAGTTCAGAAATGAAAACCATTTAATTTAACAACATTTCATTAAACCTTTCAGCATGGTATTCTCATCTCACCAAATCAACAACTATGGCAAGAATTGATAACTTTAGTGGTCACTTAGCTGTTGAGTCGGAATTTATTTTAAAATAAACAAATATAAAAATAGATTAATGACTAAATTTACCTATATTGTGATCTTTTAGTAAAGAATTAATGAAAGACAGAATGTCCCTTGCAGAAATAAGAGTAATCATGCACCTTCAGAGCTATAGTAACTAGACCAGAAATGATTCTTGTAGTATGAAAACTGATTTTGCAATACCAATTAATCTTTCAGAAATTTTTTTTTCTCCTCTTTTGGCTCAAAAGTAAAGTTCAGGCTGAAAAAAGATGACTTCCACTTGGGAAATTTTAAAATTATTTTGACAAACTGATGTACAGAAACCAACAAATTGATGTTAATGGATGCTAAGAATGTCACAAAATAAAAATATATTTCCAAATTAATTATTCATGTTTAGTAAAGCAAATCATCTTGGTTTTATAAATGGGTCCTATTAAGAACTAGTACATATGTCTATTAAAAGTTATTTTTATTATGTAAGCGTCTCACTTAAAGCTATTTTTATTAGGTAGTTATTTGATATATTACAGACTGTCAAACTGCCTTGTCATACTTTGTACAGTCATGGGTCCCTGAGTGCTAAATAATACCTACACTGATGCATATGCCTTTATTAACGGCATGCTAGGTAACTAATCATTTCTATCTAGCCATGAAATCCAAATAACCTTTGATATGTAAAAATAACCTTCAGAATCCATGAGCCCAAGTGTGCTGAACTTGCAAATCCATCAGCACTCAATAAACTGAAGTTACTCTGGAAGACAGGAAAACAAACATTGTAACTTGGTAAAGCCTAAACTTCGTTTGAAATTATGTACTTATGAAGTCATAGTTTGTAGAAGTTACATGATTTAAGCAAACTGACCTAAATCAAACAGCTTTTGTAAAGCATGAAGGGCAAAGGAGCATCTCTTCCAGAAGGCTGGTAGCTCTTTTTGTGGTACTGGCTGCTGTACCAGCAGAGCACACAAAACCACTGCCCTGGAGTTTACAGGGAGACTGGCAAAAGCTTCGACTAAATCTGAGAAGTTTCTTCATGCGCCTTTTTTGGCCTGAACTAGACAAACTGTTCTCATTAAATATAGGTTTCCCTTCTCTCATTGCTACTTATCTACCCTCTGACTGAGACTAGAGATTAGCCACTTGCCCTGGAACAACATTTTCCAAAGGCTTGCTGTTGTGGTATAAGACCAGCCCACTCAGAACCACACAGCCGCTCGCTCACTCCCCCCCCTTCTTCCTCCCACTCCTGGAGGGATGAGGAGGAGAATTGAAAGAATGTAACTCCCATGGGCTAAGATAAGAGCAGTCCAGTAACTAAGGTATAACACAAACCACTACTGCTACCACCAATAATAATAATGATAAGGGA
>JANHGB010018973.1:4768-26673 GCA_026283785.1 Coracopsis vasa | reverse complement strand
TGAGGTGTCCCTGCCCATGGCAGGGGGGTTGGAACTTGATGATCTTAAGGTCCTTTCTAACCCTAACTATTCTATGATTCTATAACTTAGTGCACTTGATTCTGCCACTGTCCATCAGGCATATTGTTTTTGATTGTAGCCACTTGTAAGCATATTTCATGTGACACAGCAGTATCTTTAATTACTGTTTTCAGAGAGCATGTAGAGAAGCAGTCCCCCATTTCACTTACCTTTTTTTCTTTCAGCTTGTGATCCACTTCATAGACAAAACTTGTTTGACGCTGATGTTCTAGATTACCTACATAGCACTGAGTTTATCCCATAAACATTTTTGTTTAGTTTTAACTGTGCAAACCAGAGTCCCCTTCTAATAACTTAGCCCAGGATTTGGCCAGGGTGATGCTGTATTTTGTGCACTCCTTGGTGCCCTCTGCACTGGGGGCAGCCAAACTTGAAGTGACAACATACGTGGGAAATACCTGAAGTAGTTTACAAATGCAGATAGGTTGATACAGAATCAACACAACACGCAGACTGGCAGGATTTCTGATTCCCAACTTGAGTGAGAAATATCAGAGGCACAAATGTGATCACGACTTGTCTTGTGGGTTTTTTCTCCCAGTTCACCATGTCGCTTCTCACTTTTCTTGATAGAGCCTCAGCTTGCAAGCACTCAGGCATGTCTTAGCCTTAACCAAAGAATTAAGCCATCTGGGCTGGAAGAGATTAAAATATTAACAAGAGTATAATGAAGATATAGAGTCTCTGACAGCTGTCTGCTGCTCATGAAAGTATAACCTCATGCTGGCAGAGGTGAAGGGGGCTAAGCTCACAGAGCCCCCACCATGGGCTTCTGCCTGCTCCTGTCTCACGAGGTTCAGGAGACCTCCCTGAGCTGCTGTGCAGCATGCAGACATACTGTGCATTCAGCTGATGTAAATCCATGTCACACTATTAGCTGTGCTGGAGTGACGTTGATCTGTCCAAACTGATAATCTGCCCCATGTTCTGCCAGTGGTGTTGAGGGGGAGAGAAAAATCCGATTGCAGAATTCCCTTCTCAAAGACCGGGGTTAGTAACACAAAGTGACAGAGTTAAAACTCTGCATTTAATATAAATATTAGATGTGATATATTCTGCTTTATTAAGAAAATCTGTTTGGCATTCTGTTGCAGAAGAACTAATTGGGTCTGTAGTGAGTGCATAAATTAGGGTTGCCTTATGCAGCACCACTAATTTATGCACACTGAGGTTTGAAAATGTTCTAGGCATCTTTAGGAAAGATGTGCAGTTTTAGTAAGTTAAAAAATGGCAAAATGAATAAGGAATGTATATGAATCTTCCTCCCAAAGCATACACGTGCTGTTGTGCAATAGGTAAAATACTAAGCAATAGTTAAGGTATATAAGATACGTTTATCAGACCTGACCAGATAATTCACAACTTGTAATTATTGGGCTAATTTAGCATGATTTCCTTATACCAGAATGTGTGATGATTAATACCTTAAATTTTCAAATGAATCAGTGAGCATTTGTCTCCATGAAGACATGGAGGAAAGCACTAACACATGAAAAGGTATGGGCAAGTGTTATGTCGTAGGTTTTTTTCTAATTATAATAATGGAGAAACGGTCCCTGAATTACACAGCAGCCTTTTGTCTTCACTGAAATTAGATGAGTATCCAATGCTTCTGGAATCCTGAAACATGAGGAGAGATGGAAGGTCAGTGGCTCATTTCTGCAACAAGCCAGGATAAAGAACCCGAGTTCATACTTTCATAAGTAAGCAGCAGAGATGTGGCGAAGGGATTGCCAAATATTGCAAGCTTAGTATATTATTTTAACAAAGTACATGTACCAATTAGTAGCATTCTCTAATAGCAATAGTTGGTGTTTACTAGACCTCTAATTCACTAGAAATGCAGAAGGCCTTACAGTTTAGCATGCAGGAGTAAATGTATATAAGATAGGGCTTTAGTTGCATGAGGATATATGTCTATCTTTGGGTGGAACACAGGGTGTATAGTCACTGTCAGGAATGCTGTCATAACAGGCATTTGTAATGGAGATCTAAGGTCCTGCCTTTTTATGCCACCTGCAATACTTCACAAGAGCAAGACTATGTCCTGAAGGAATGGCATCTCTCTGGCAGCAGGCTGTATGGAGAAATCAGCTGAGAAGTGCTTACAGCTTGACTGCGTTTCAGTCAGAGACGCCTTGTAGTACAGAAATGGTAACATGGAATTTAAGTGTACTCTGTGTGTGATAAGGATTGTGTTAATGGAGACTGGGGCCAAAAGATAGTCCCTTTCTTTATTTCCATTTAAATGGCATGAAATGTTGCTTTTGGATATTCTTCTAATTTTTTCCATCTTGACAGGGGTCTGGTGCTTTTAAAGCAGGCTGCAGTCTCTTCCTGGGAGCTAGATATCTATTCTCAGCTCTCTGTACTGTTCCATGTATATTAAAATATTAGATAATGCAGCCAAACTGGAAACCCAAGCTTATTAGTTCTCAGGAGAGTGGTCTGATGATGACATTGCAGTGGCAGCAAGTGCTGTAGCCTGGCAGTAGTATGTGATGCAGACCAGTTAACTTCTTACTTGAAGTCTGCCTGGGTCATAGCAGCAGGAAGGAATGGAATAATTTAATGTTGGACATTCCTCTGTAATGTGCTAGTAGGGGCAGTAAGCCTTTGGAGCAGAAGGGTTCAGGGTCACCCGAGCTTGTTGGATGATTTACCATCTCGACTTTATAAAGTCTCAGCTAGTATGGTTCTCCTGCCAGCATCTTTGAAGGGAGATAATAGTTCACCTAAAGGAACCTTTACTGGTTAGAAACTTCCTGAAAATTGGGAGCTCAGTCCAAGCAAGATGCAAACGCTGACAAGTCTGCAGCCTCAGTGGGATTTAGTTCTGGATGCACCAGCTCTTGAGCATAGCGATATGTGAAGCAGTTTTCCTGCCCAGAAGCAATGTTGTAGATGTATTTGGAGTTTCAGCACTAAGTTTTGGTTATTTACCTCCAAGGCAAGCTCTTCATTAGACTGAAGTTTTAAGAATCTAAACTGGGGAGTTAAGTACTTCCATCATATATAGAACATCTTTCAAGAAGTAGATGCCTTAGGTTTACAAAGGTGTTCTCAGTATGTAATAATCGTGCTGTGTCTAGAATATACCCCTTAATTAAAACAAAGGAGCTTGAAAGGAATGAAATAAATACACCTATACAATGAGTAAGTTTTCCATTTAATCAATAGTCATGTCGGCAGTGATTGCAAAAAAACCTTCAATGCACCATTTTAATCAGAGATGTTTTTCCTGGCACAGGGGCGGAAAATATACTGATTAATTAATTTCTATTCCTGGAATGAGACAGCCTCCCAGCAGAGCTAATCTGAACAGCTTGGTGACATGGCAATATGCAGTAAAAATGTAAGTGGTCCCTGAGCTGATGTCGTCAGACCCAAGGCAAAACCCACAGCCAGTACTGGAGCTGATTAATGAGTAGGTCTAGTCCAAATGAGCAAGTAGCAAAACTTAAGCACTGGGGAACCTGGTGGTGCTTTTGATGCATTTGGTTTATTGAACATTTTTTGCCTGGCTGGGAACTGGTTTATGACTTTTTATATAAGGGTGTTTTATGTTAGGTCTGTTTTAGAGTAAAGAGCTTTCCATTTTGATTTGCATGTCAGACTGGTTCCTGCAGTCTGTCCTTGCTTAGTAAGCAGGATGCTGGTTTGGTGTGCATGTGGGGATGCAGACTGTCCCAGATGAGGTGGGGAAAGGTAACTGGCTCCTTTCTAGGAGGTATTGATGTACCAGTTGCATATAATTAGGAATGTTAAGAAGGGCATTAGTGTGCTAATTATTATACCTAATTATGGAAAAAATAGAAAACTTCACAACCACTTTCTGGTAGAGAGAATTTACAAGCTTTCCAGAGACTAAATACATTAATTAATCTACTGTCCTTGTTTAAACATAAGAATGCACTAGGAATATTTTCTGTTTCATGGGAAAAAGTGGAGGAAATAGGAGTATGGAACCTTTCTAGTGAGGCAACCTATTTAAGTAAGTAAAACTAAACTAAAAATAATTGCCAAAATACTGTGTTCTGTAATCCAGTTGCTGAAACAGCCCAGCAAGGAAGCTATAGAAAAACAGGATATAAATTGGACCATGGGGAGAAGAATGAAATGGGGCAAAGAAGACAAATATTTTGATTTGGTGGCAAAACTATCTTATCATGAAACTCTTGGGTAAAGAAGGGTGGGCTGGGAAGGACTCTGACTTTTAAGGGGAAGAAGGAAGCTGTCTGGGAAGAGGAGCTACCTGGGATACAGCATGATCCTCCTCGATACATTTATTGTTCTTAATGCAGTTGAGTATTTTCTATGCTAGTTGAGCGGACTGTGAAAGTTTACTTTTTTATAAGTCTTATCTCTGTCTTTATTACCAGAAGTAGTTTACATCTTCTTTCACATTCCACACTGGCAAGGTTGTGGCTGCACAGTGACACACCTGCTGTGTCAACAGGAGAAGCATGAGAGGCTTGGTTTAAAAAGGGGGTCCTCTCCTCCATGAACTAAGTCCCCCATTCCATGACTGTGTGGAATTAATAAACAACCCTGTACCACTCGCAGTATCCCAGAGAGAAACTCCTCCAGCAATATGTCAATCTTGTGTTGAGAGGTGGCCAGTGTCAGAGTGTCAGGGCTAGAAACAGTTAAGCAGCAACTCGGAGGAGTACCCACAGAGTACCCCTCATGGGTCCAGACAGGGATCTGTGGTGTGTAAAAATAGTTAAGAACCTCTGGAGTTTGATCCTGATGCTTTATGCTGCTCTAACTCCACAGGAGTAAATGGGCTTATATGGAGTCATACTGGTAAAGTGCACATGCCTAAAAGCTTTGGTGGGTGTTCATATGCAAACATAATCGGCTTCTAAAATCATCCTAAAACAATTCAGTGGTTTATTGCAACCAATAAAATTAATTGCAGTAACATTCTGTGCAACTGGTTTATATGCTGAGGATTTTAGGTGGCCAAATGTGAACGTATGCAGCCATGATTTTAGAAATGCTTTTATTGGACAGTTGCAATTTGCTCTTAGTTCATTAAAATTGGTAGATGGATGTTATGATCCATTGAGAATGATATGAACTGTTAAGAACTTTCAGTATGGGATTTGTTTATTACAAACTGTAAGTCAACTTCCTTTTATTGCTGCTGTGTATGTGACAGAGTTTGCAACGTTATCAGCCTGTGAACTAAGTTTGATTTACTCCTTAAATTCTTTTTCTGAAAGTTTATTTGCACAAGAGGGTGAGAATTCCGGCCCAACTGTACTGCTTCAATGAGTTACAACAGCTGGATTGTACACTTGATGGGAACTTTGAATGGTATAATTTAAGTATGAACAATTTGAACTTTGAGAAGTAACACTGAACAGTTAAGCAAGCTACTTTGGATATAACTTTACCCATTTGCACCCCTTTCAGCCCTGTCACAATTGCTTGTTTCTAAGAAATCAGTGCTGTGTATTACAGAGAAATCACAGTCAAGAATATCTTGTGCACCAACCATCTCAGAAGTTGAGCACCCCAATCAGTTGACTCAAATATTCATTATGAAAGCAAACCCCTGCTGATTGTAATGAGAATTTTGTCTGCATAAAGCTTTTGTGACTGGGTCTCGAGTGGTGCTTCAGACTTCTGAAGAATGTTTCAGAATCTTTGCTCTAAGATAATCTTTTCTAAAAATAATAAAAATTGCTCCTAGAACCTCATTCAAAGATGGTGGTATTTTTCCACTGGGCCAAACGGGCTTTGGATCAAGACGTGCAACTTTGTGTTCCAAGTTTTCTTAGGATAAATATATCTTTGCATCCAGCTCTACTGCATATCAGATGTACAAATAGCCTTTGGATCATGCAGGGTTAATTAGATAGCCATGTTATGGTTGAGTTACTTAGACAATCTGAAAACTCCTTGAAAGCCATTCAAAAAAAGTACAGTTTGCAGTATGCTTAGTTGCTCCTCATTCAGTCTGGTGGCAAAAGGTTACACAGAAAGGGAGCTGACCCAGAAGCTGCCAAGAGAAGTTTGTGGAATCTCCAGTCTCTCTTTTTTTTTTCTGTTTTGTTTTGGTTTTTCTTTGTACCAAAAAGGCTTGGAATAAAACTGAACCTTTTTTTGAGAGATCTGCAAATTTTCTGAAAGCTCTTCCGGAGCAAATCTACACATCTTTATTGTTTTGTTAGTCATCACTAGAGCAATGTATTCCTCAAGAGAAGGGTGAACACCCAGAGAAAAGATACAAAATGCTAATGATATGAATTATATTGAAGCTAATTGGAGATTGGGAATACAGATGGAGGAAATCAAGAAAGCTAAAAAATTGTGGTTTTTGTATAGCTCATGACCTCAATGAAGTTTAAGGTCTGCTGATGTGCTGGAGTGACCACTGGAGCTCTGTCATCCACACATCTGTGGTACAGAGGTGGAGGGTGTAACTAATTATAATATCGTGTTAGGAAATGTGGTAATGGTGGTAATTATATGTAACAGCAGTCTCTCTCTTAGCTTGAAAAAGGAAAACTTGACACTGCTGAGATGTACTCTATCTTGCAAGGTTTTTTAAATGAAGCTTTTTGCAGTCCTGAACAGATGTTTATGTAATAATAAAATAGATTTTGCTAAACACTTTTACCATCAAATTGAGTAGAAGCAGCAACTTTATCATGGAACAGCACAATTTAAGATTAAATGGAATAGAAAATTAAAGTAACTTTTTCTTAACCTGATGGAACTCCAGTAAGAAAGGAAACTTCTGGTTTTTAGGTTGTCAGGCGCTGTTTATCCTGAAGAATGGGCCATCAATCCTGTAATTTGAAATTTGCTGGATGTAAATGGTGGAATTTGAAATAGGTTTTGCATTCATTGTAACTGGATTGTGAATGGTGACAGACTGTAATTAGTTTGACACAAATTCATTGAAGAACTGTGCCACAGTGCAAAGGATCAGTGAATGAGAACCTGAAATATTGAGCTCTGATAGCAAAGGGTGTTACTAATAACCAGTTGTTAATGAGTTTTCTCCAAAGGAAAGGTTATGCAAGTTGAGTAGAGGCACTTGCATTGGCAGACTATTGGCTAAACATAAACAAAAGCATATAATAAACAAAAACATAGAATAAATCTGATGCTAGAAGACACAAAATTAATGAATTAGGTGTTTACTGGTTTTGCAAGGATATAGAAGCATTCAGAACATGATACTTAATTGCAAAAACCCAGGTTTGCATGCTTGATATCTTACAATTTTTACTTTTTGCAGTTATTGTTTGCACTGTTTGGTCAAATCTTGATCCAGTAATGATGCATTTCTTAAAATTGTTTAGAATTAGTGAAAACAAGTAGCTCTGAGGATTGGAACAATCCCAAAGTAGATGAAAGGGCAATGGGATTTGTACCATATGTCTTTGTTTAGGTACTTAATAGGATGACAAATTATGAAGTGTTTTTTATAATGCAACAACACCAAAGGTGTAAATTATGGGACACAAGTATATTTTTGCCTTTTTTTTTTACCATTGGTAGTATAACAGAATTGTAATTTGACCGTTTTTCAAAGTTCTTGATGTGATTTTTATCAGTTCTTTCAGTCATTACAGATTTGCTATTTTTTAAAAGCATTTAGAATTCACTTTAATCCTTTGTTTTATGGAAAAAAACAAGGTCTAATATTTTTCAGTATTTAAATATCTGGAGATTTTATTAAATAAATGTAATTGCACATTGATTAAACACTAGTAAATCCCCATAATAGTCAAGATTTCTTAAATATTGGAAAATCCTTGCTGCAACTTTTTTCATCATTAAAAAAAAATTCTTATGTGTGAGGTGAGGTTTTTATCTACTGGGAAATGGTACTGGGCTCCACAGGACTACAAATATTTCCCTTGATGATGGTTTTGGGCTGAGTTAATGGACTAGAGTATTTGCTAAAACAAGCAGAATTTCCAACAGGCCTAGTTTTACTGTTTGCTTTGGTTTTAATGTTAATATAGGACGTTTTTAGGCATTTGGAGTTTTACTTTGGCTTTGCAGACCTTAATGTCTGCTAAAACTTGTGGCATTAAGGGACTGAAATGTTTCTTTGCTAATGTCTTTTAACACTAATGCCTGGAAATGTCTGTAATTCTCTGATATGTTTCAAGGGAAATGCAGGGTATTTAAAAAAAAAAAAAAGGGAGGGAGCAGAAGGACTGTCCTTTATTTCTATAATGTAGAATTGTCAATTCAAAAATGGCAGCTTCTGGGACAAGAAATGTATTATCAAGACTCTTTATAACTTGCTGTATTTGTGAGGGCTCAGGAAGCATTTGTATACGAAATGATGACCTGTACATAAAAGCCTTCTGGGAAACGTGATGCTCTTAGATTATATTAAATACCTTTTAGAAAGGATGAGTGTGTTTTGAACTGTTTGTCCTTTCAGTGCTTAAAAGGCTCAGCATGCACCCATAAGTTAGGAATGGATTTTATGCTATTTGTATGTATGCATCCGTGGTCTCTTCCTGAAAGTCTGTCTGTGTGCATTCATCAGTCACTCTTGCCATTGTGCATTAATAAACAAGAAACTTTGTGCAGTGCTTCATAAGTTAGACAATATTTTTAGTCAATTATCTTAGCAATTGCTTTTATTTTTTGTTTTTATTAGTTACAGAAATGTGTTTTAAATGGTTTTAAAATAAAATATTAATATAATTTCTTTTCAACCTGTAGTCCTCCAGTCTGGTGCATCCAAATGTTCATTAAAAATAATTTGGATATAAATGGTATTGTACCAGAAATCAGCTCAGAGCACTAATTACATATAAAAGCTTTGGTTACGCTAAATGTTCAAGTACTTGTTAAACCCAGACCATTCCGAATCATCATCATTAGCTTGAATATTATTAAAGAACATTAAAATTTATTGCAAGAAAGTTCTGACTCAAGGTAAAACAGATATCTGAGAACAGAAATGAAAGGGCTGAACTTAAAATCCTCAGAATAAAGAGAAGGAGAAAAACCCTAAATCTAAATGTTTGACAGAACTTTTTCCAGAAGGTCTGTCTACTGAGTTAGAAAATGAGTCAATAAGGACAAAATCTTTGTGATAAGTATGTTGTGTCTAGGTTTGTATTTTATTTTTCTCTATACACTTAGACTATGTAGAATCTTCCAGTGCAGTTTTGCTTGAATAGTGCGGAATGTCTGTAATCTAGCGTGTTTACCTTAATTTCCATTTACGAGGTGAGGAAAAGGAATAATCCTGGTTTTAGTGATGTGTGTATATATATATGTGTGTGTGTATGTATATATATGTGTGTATATATATACACACACCTACACACAAACTAAACGCTGAACTATCCGAAGTAACAGTTTAAGTTTTGTGTGTATCTTGAAAGAAATACTTAGTAGCTACTTATTGTAAATACTTTATAGTAATGTGGAAGCTAAGACTGTCACTCCCATCAGTGCTTCCACTTAGTTCCAGCCCGCTTAAGTATGTGGGGTTTTTTTCTTGTTTAAAGTTATTTTCTTAAAATCAAAGCAAAGACCCTTGCCCTAAATAAGCAGCTATTTATTGCCACTCCAGAGTAGGCAAATCTTCATCCTCTATTTAGGTATTTAGTGTGCCTCTATTTTGGTGGGTAGTAGGGTTGTACTCCTGACAGAATTGGCTACAAAGGATATTTTGAGGAGCCTTTATTCTTTTTTTTTTTTTTATCTAGGTGAATAAAAGTTCATAGCTAAGATAACCTAGATCCTGTGAAGCTGAGCCTGAACTCTGAAAACAGTGGAAGTAAGCAGATGCATTTTTACAGTGCTGTAAAGTAAAATCTTTGTAAATAAGCACTAATTATCCCTCTGACAGGGAGCAAAGCCGAAATCTGTATCAATTTAGGATGCTGGGCTTTCTGTAAGCTGTTTTTGTGAATAATCCAATTTATGCATTTATTAACCTATAAATACATTTTTATAAGTCTCAATGACTTTTAGGTATTTTATTAACCACAATAAATGCCAGAGAAAATTGAATTAAGAAAGCTTGTAATGTGCTTTACTACCAGTTTTAAAATTTTGCTGAGCTGTAAATGGTCCTGCTTTATATCAAGAATAAATCTGTTCGAAGACTACAGGAGTAATTTCTTTTTCCTTTGTTGCCACAGGCCCTGACCTTTTTGTTGATGGCTGTTTTTTAGCAGCTTCACCTATGTCTTACTCTTTTGAATTCTGTAGAAACTTGATTATCTGCCTTGAGCACTAGTCACAGTCCCAGCAAAAGAAGGGAAGCAATTTAGGGGATGGTAGAGAATACCTTCCAATATTGCAAGGTAGAGAGCTTGAAGGATGATGGACAAAGTTGTAACCACCTTGATTTCACAAACACTTCACAGAAAGCATACAGAAGCTTTTCCTTCTGTTCTTCAGGTTGTAATTTTCTATTTTTGAGGTTGCAATCAGAACCGCAAAATAGGTACTAGGCTTCCCCAAAGTGTGTATTTGAATCTGATTCCAAAAGGTAAATTTCTTCCAGATGAGAACTTTCCCCTTCATTCGCAGAATAAAGTACATAATTTGAACTATTTGAGGTGGATGCACCAAACCAAATTTTTCTAGGTATTTCTGGTTTGCTCTTTGGTTGTTGGAGGTGCTTATATAAAAGTTAATTCTTTCCTATATATCATGCTTTTTACAGATCCTTTGCAACATCAAATTTGTACTATTTGTTTACGTGTCTTGTGTGCCTTTGGCTGCTAGTGGTAATGCTCACTTCCTTAAACTTTTTTCTCATTATTTGTGTATGAGAAAGGAAAAGCTGGACTTTTCATGGTGTGTTTTTTCTTATGAACCCAGTTGGTTTTTTTTTTCTCTCTGTTAATGAAGAGCCTCATTATTTCAGAAAGCCACTTCATTTTTACAGTACCTAATGAAGTGCCGAGCTGAAGTTAAAGTTAGTGGAGCATCTTCCTGGTTAAAAACACTGATTTAATTCTGGATTAGGATCTTAGTTCCATGATCATTCCTTAGGACTAGCTACATGGGCAAAATACCTGCCTCTGGGTCAGGCTGACAAAGTTGAAGAGCTTTGTATAGCTGAGAACAGAAACTTAGCTGCATGTAATAAATGTGCTCTCCAGTGACAGCAGTTCAGGTTTAGTTAGCAAATACGTGTTGTTTCTGCTAGTTAGGAATGGGAGCTGTGAGATGCCTCAGCCTCAGGGTACCACTGAAACATCAGATTAGCTTCAAGCATCTGCTCAAGAGATATAAGGCTGAAACTAAGTATTTAAGTGAACTCATGATGTGGGGCCCAACATGTTCAGAGTGAAAACACTTGAAGTTATTAGTGTAAAATCCATTTCTGATGGTGTGCTATAAAACTGAAGCAGACCCCAGGGCAGAACAGGTATCTCTAGTGAATGGGGCATGGCAAGGAGCAGCAGCTATTTTGCTATAAACCAGAGCAACTCCATTGGTTTAAAAGTATTCACAAGTATAAGCTGCAGGCAATTAAGGAGGCAGAAAGATGTGAGTCAAGGTCTTGGAATAAAAATGTCTCCATATATTTTATTTATTTATTTATTTATTTTACTGTCTCTGGAGTGCATAATCAGGGAAAGGCCATATCATTTGTTTCTATTGACTTAGAGGCCTCAATTGAGGAGCCACTGACCACCTCATTCATTTATAAATGCTTCCTTATCCATTACGTGCATACCCACAGAGCGGAAAGAAACAATGCACTTACTTGCTGCCATTGATATTGCTGCTATCTTCTATTCTGGAAGAGGAATGTGTCTGGGATTCCTCCAGGCTATTTGGTGGAAGCTTGGGAATAACAGATATAGTTTAACTTGCATGAAATAGTTTACCTATCTGCAATTTAATTGAAATGCAAGGTAGGGTAAAGGGGGTGGAAATAACTTTGTATTGCTTCAGATTACAGCATAATTTAAATCTTGCATGGGTGGCCCCAGCAATCAGGAAAAATGAGATGGTGAATCCAGGCATGTTGTATTACCTGACCCATAAAATGGCACATCATATGCCATCTTGATGTGTACTGCATAGAAATCTATAGTGGGATACTACTTCAGAGGGTTTGTGTTTGGAGATCAGCTTTGGATAAAGACCATATTTAGAAATGTCCAGAGCTCTCAATACTGGCACCTTTCTCTAAGGAATGTTCCACACTTATTTAGGGCATTTACATGGTAATACGGAAAATGTGAAGTCTTTGTGTAGCTGCCAGAAATGTGTAAGATGATTTTGTGGTTATTACAGCAAAGGATCTCGTGATGGAGGTGGAGCAGAGCCAGGGTTGGCCCACATTTCGGAGGGGACCTGAAGGACTGGGGGGCTGCTGCAGGCTTGGAGTTTTTGATACACTACCACCATGCCGGATTTGGTTTAGTAGCAGTAGGGCTCATGTACTTTCAGTATCTTGTGTAGATAGTTTGTAAAAACAAATATTAAGAAGTTTCATGTTATACAGTTACCTGTTATCTGATAAAATTTCAGCAATCACCTACATATTAGTAAATGCAGAAGTGACTTGTTACATATGTGTGGGCATGGAAGGGTAAAAACAGAAGGTATGGCTTTGGGGCGATCTAAGATGGTGATCAAATAACATTTCCACTTAGTTGCACTGTGTGTAGATAGTAATGAGACTGCAGATTATGCTTTCTTCCTGAGTGATGTGAGCTGAAGTTACAGAAATATGCAGCAGAAACTCCTCCTTTCCTTTTAGGGCTGTAACTTCCCTGGAGTCAAAGCTCTTTGCAGCCCATTTCATATAGGTACATCAGCTACAGGTCAGTCTTAAGACTGTTTCATTTGGTCTAAGAGCATGGATTGTTTTAGTAAATATGTAAGCGATAAGGAGTGACAGGAAAACAACACTGATGTGTTTATGTATGTTTTATTTCTGGAATGTTTTTGTGTGAAGAGGAGGTTGGCTGGAGGCGCACATCTGTCACCTTGGTTTCTGGTGAGCACACATGAACTTAACCTAAAATATGTTTTCTCTTGCGTTACTTTATGTTTCTTCTTGGAAGTGTTGTGATAAGCTTATTTTTAGTTTAAGTTCTTATGCTTCTCAGTAGACTAGTTCAGCAAAGAAATAACCTTCATTTCTGGCATAACGTAAAACGTCCATCATTCAGTATTACTGTGAGTAATGCCATCTATGATTTAAAATGCTTTTATGTGGGCATTTATCTCTGTGAAAGAGCTGGCATTGACCACTTGCTTACTGCATTGCCCAGAAAGCAAATACCAGCTGAATTTTCTTGTCATGCTCCGATTTTTATTGTTTTATTTTTCAGAGTAATGACTGGCAAGACCTACCTAACATTTTCCATTCCTTTTGTCTTTCTCCTGACACTGGTATCGGTAATGCTCACTGGCCTTACTTTGCTGAACAGCAGTGTATTTTAAGAGCATTTACATATTCCAGTACTTATTCAAAGGGAAGATAAAGCAGAGCCAGTGTGAATAAAGCTTGCTTTATCTATGCATATGCTAGTCTTGAAATGAGATGCTCTGGAGATTATTTTAAAATAGTCTTTTTGACCCTGAACAGAATACCTGTGTGTAGCGGAAGAAATCCCATCGCCTAACTTGCATTAAAGCTATGCAGGAGCAAAGCCCTGTAAATGCTGCTGCAGGATGGCATTCAACACCATGATATTTTCAATACAAGATGTAAAGGGCTTAAGGAAAAAAAAATAATCTCAACTTGAAGGTCAAAACAACTGAAATGGAAGTACTTTAAGTCTGATAATCTATGATGGTATTTTATCAACTGTAGCTTTGTATCCCTGAGTCACTGTTTATTATCATTGATCAAGTGTTATCCTAAATCATTTCACTTCTATAAAGTGTGCTGCTTATCTGGACTACCTGTTACCGGAAGCCGAACTAGTGGGAGGAATGAAGTTGTGTACCCATCTCTCTAGTGAGAGCAGAGATCCCAGCATACCTATGGAAGACTGCAGTACATGATCCTACTATGCAGACCAGCTGAGTTCATAAATACTTGAACTTTTAGCTTCTATCAGATACTTTAAAATGTTTTGGACTAATCCAAAGTACTTTGGCTAGAAATAATTGCTTTCCTGGTATTTTTTTTAGCATTCATCATGCTCTTGCATCTTCTTTCTCTACTCCCCCAGTCTGTAATTATTTGTTTTGAAACAGATAATTTGTACCAAGATGAGTACAAGTGTACAGCTGTTACTTTAGTCCTTAAATCCATAGAACATTTATTGAGCTGCAGCCTAATTAGTAGCACTGTTGGTGTGAGTGCTGGGCCCAGTGCAAGCTGGTTGATCTTCCATTTCATTTGTTTGTTAGTGCTGTAGCTGAAAGCAGCAGGAAATGATGACAAATACAGATTACAGCATTCTCTTAATAGGGTTTTTCAGAAATTATTGACTAGTACACAGGCAATTTGAATTCTTTACATCTGACTTGATTTGATATATCCAGGTACACTTAATATTCCTCTTTGTAAATCACTTTGGTTGTGGATGACATTAGACATAAGGTGGTTTCAAGCAGAGCAGGTAATACCCATAAAGATGTTGCATAATTGCTACCGTCTTCCAAAGGACTTCTTAAAACACTATCTGGACAAGCGGAGTTGCTGTATTGTCTCCCTGCTCTTCGTGTTAGGGACTTGGTGCTGTGACCATGGCAGGGTGACCAGCTTCTGACATAAGGGTTTGCATTGAAGGGATGTAGAACAGTAACATAGTGTGATCTGAAGGCAGGAGAAGGTACTGAATTTTAAGAGTGAAAGCAAGCCTCCCTTATAACAACATTAAAGTCTGACTGGAATTGATGAAAGCAAGGGATTTCTTCTAGCTTTCACACTGTTCCCAACATGCCCTGTTGTAGCTTGAAGAGAGAGATACGGACGGCTTTGTTAATAATGAATTGTCTGTTTTGATTTGAAATACTTTGGCTTTTCTAATCTAAAAATCAGCTGCTTAATATTATTTTCAGTATTCAGTTTGTACTGACTAGCGTGCTCTACTTAATGTGTAATTCAAGTATTTTAACATTCCACTAGTTGCTGTGCATATGCAACATGCTAGTTAACCTCTTAATGCTGTTTTGCTTAATACCCTGGCCAGTTGACTTTTATTCATAATGAAGAAAACTAATTAGTTAGAAATCTGAAAAATCCTGGCAAATCAGGGAACCTTGAGAGTCAGTTGTTGGATTAATATCTGTATTTCAGTTTGAAATTCAGATTACGTCGCATGGGTATAAAGCTACAGAGCAATACAGGAGGCAGCGTGGGTGTAAAGCATCTGATCTGAAGGTGAGGTTGGCCTCTAGCTTGGGTGTCTGAAGTTTGGATGGTTTTACTGCTATCTGCAGTCCAGTAAAAGTCAACTAAATGGCAAATCACCAAAGGATTTAGAGCATCTATGTCCCTTACAAATGCTGTGGTTTGACTCTTTGGCATTTTGCTTTGCCAGTGAAGGACCACACTCTATTTAGAAGTCCATGAGTAACTAAGACTACTCTTGGGCTCAGGTGGAAGTTGTAGAAATGCAGATGCACCATTAAAATACCCAATTTTTCCTTCCTTTAGAGACTGGCATGCCAGTGAATAGCTCTGCTGCATAGGCAGGTTTGTGGAATGGCTCTGGAGCTGGGCTCATCCCACCCAGCTCCAGAGAACATTAAAACTTTCTCTTGCTTGGCTCTTCCAGAGCTCCCAAAAGACCACTGCTTTATTTGCTTCATTCTTTATGAAGTAAGGGCTGAAGAAAGCACACTCGTTGGTAGATTTAACAGGAATGTGACCTAGAAATGGATTATTGCAAGTTTTATCCCCATAGCTAAATTATGAGCTATTAAAAAACAAACAAACAAAACCAATGCCAAACCAGCCCTTTTCATCTTCTGTATAATACAGGATGAAGTGACCCATTTGGGTGGTGCCCTGGTGTTGGGATATCATCTGATATTTTTTTCATAAAAGATATCATAAAATGTCTTTATCTTTTCATATCTTGTCTATCCAATCAGGCTAACAACACACCTGGCTTCAGAAGCAGCAGTGGCCTGTCCTGCTGAGCCTGTAATACTTTGAGAAAACGGCATGAGTTTAAAATGTTCAAAATATCAATTTGTCCATTTAATGAATGCAGAGCGAGATAAATAATGCATGTATGCATATGTCACTGGCACTTAGGCATGTGCATGTCAGCGTTGATAAAGCAGTGAACTTCCAGTGTTTTGACTAGATTAGCACTCCACTCATCAGTGAAGCAACTGGGGGGTTCATTTAACACAGCATCATCAATTTCTGTTAGGAGTAGTCATTTTTTTTTTCTTATTACTTGAAGCAGGTCAGAGTTAAGAATTCATCAAAATAAAAGTGCACATAGCCAAAAGATTCAATATCTTTTCTGTATGTGGCACTTCTACTCGACAGTCTCTTCCGATGAGAAGACAGGAGGGTTACATGAGCAGCAGTAGTGTTTTGTGCCTATTGAGGGAGTGAAGGAAGAGTTGCTTTCTTCTTTCTTTCTTTCTTCTGCCCCGACAAGACTGTTATAATGAAATGGACTCTTGCTGCATTTGATCACAAAAGTGCTTCTTAACATGATATTCAGGAGCGTCATTTTCTTCTCTTGGGCAGCCATAGTTCACAGTTGCTTTGGCAGCTACATTCTATTTAATCTGTCAATTTTTCTCACATGGTGTAGCTGCTGTGAAAGAAATTGGAGCCGTTATACTATGTGCTTTGATACAGTTTGTAAAATGCAAGGTTGGAGACAGTAAACAAAACACAGCATGCCAGTAATTTCTTTAAAATCGCTGATATTCCAGCACTGCAATTCGCTATCCTGGGGAGCTGTCATCATGTCTCATGGAAGAGGATTGCATTGTTTAAATGCCTCATTTTCATTTGTTTCTATGTGTTGGTGGTGCCTATTAAATACACTCTGCAGTGCTTGGAAGCTTTCACCCAGTTTTTTGTTTCAAATGACTCCCTCCTTTCTACCTGGTCTGATTTGGCTGTGATAATGCACGTTAAACCTCTCCTTGTGAATGCTGCATTCACAGCCTCAAATGCAACTGCACTAATTTGTCTTTGAAATACTCTTCATTCAGATCTAGCCCTTACAATATTTATGAGTAATAGCAACTCTGTGGCAAGAAACTGCTTTGTTCCGTGATCCTGAAGGGATTTCATAACACAGATTAGCAGTGAGGATTTCTGATTCACGGTGCTAATACTGGTGGCCAAACAGCAGCGGGCATAGGCTGTCAGCATCCATGGAGGTAAAAGGATCGCCTGTAAAGCTGCCTGTAAAGTCACTGTAAACTCAGCTACTGTAAAAAAAAGCCTCTCAGTCTGTAACTATTAAATATAATGAACTGGATGCGGTTGCCTCTGTTCACATCTTGTATCTCAAAAACATAGCAAGTGAAAGAAGTTCTTAGAATTTAACAATACGCTGAATTGCTCACAGTGGCATGGAAAACTCCATAAAATGTGAGAATATTCCCAGTGCAAAGTCTGCCTGCTAGAGAATGTTATACTGCTTTCCTAGAAACTGCTTTCAAAATGGACTTGTCTGGGTGTTTTAGTATTATAGCTATACTGCTTTGAACAAAATGTTTCTCTTATTTTCCTAAATGGTGAAGTGTAGCATCTCTTCCAACTCCTGGACCTGATATCCAGGCAGCTGAAATTGTAAAAAGTAGGAAAGCTGAGGTGTGTGGTGTTTTCAGTGCTATTTGGCTGAACACATGCTTGAAAATGGTTGTTTGTAATCACTGTTTGTTTAGTTCTGCTATTCTCATTTATTTCTGTAATGTTTCAAAAGAACAGGGTGAAAATTTCACTTATTTATCACTTTAAGATTGAAGAAGAAACTGTATGCTCTGAGATTTACTTGAAAAGCATTCGTTACTTTTAATGATAGCTTTTGTAATAAGAAATGATAGTTTAAACTTTATTTTTCTAAGTTGAAATATCCTTCTTTAGGTGAAGGAGAGTATAAAAACTTCACCAAAATATTTTCTTTTATATGACTTTGCCACCATTTCAGTTATTTTTTGGTAGAGCCTTTTCTTAATATAATACTCTATATTGCACATATAGTCTAAAGATAGTTTTTAGTCTTATCCTAGTAATCACATCTGGCTTCCTCTAGGGGTATTCAAGTATAAAATGAGATACATTGATGTGTGTGTTATAAATGAAAGTCAGAATATTCACTGTCTTTTGTGAATAAAGTCCTGAACTCCAACTTTTTAGACTCCAGCCTTTGTTGGAAGCTCACAATTTTTCCTGGAACCCTCATGATTTTGAAGCCCTGTAGGGAATATATTAGTTGATGTGTCTCTTTTGCCTGTTCTGTTCACACTAATGGGTAGAATATCTCTTAGTATAATACTTATTTCTTGGTCTTTTTCTACAGAAAACTCAATGAACCAAAAATGATTCCCCTCCTCTATGGAAGTGCGAAGTGCTTTAGCAGGGAAGTGTGATGGCCCTTCACGGTCATGTGGTTTAAAAAAAGAAATACACTTCTTGGATGGTATTTCAGTACACTTATATTTAAAAGAATAAAAATTCAATGATGGAAAGTCTCTAAGCTGTTACATTTCTTTATTCTGCTTGTGTTTTAATGCATTTTATTTGTATCTGGTTTAAAGGGTGCAGAGAGGGGGGAGTGTGCTAAAATCAAAGGAGGCAGTAAGGCTGAAGGCTGGGCAGTGTGTCGGGTCTCTGGGTCTTGCTGAGGTTCACCTCGCATCGCCGCTGCACAGGTCAGAAGCTGCCCCATGGCTGCACAGAGCGTGGGAGCCTGGGGTGGATGAGCTGTGATGTTATTACTGGTCAGGGCAGCTCTTGCAGGAAGCCTGAGTGCTTGTCAGAAAAAAGCAGGCATGTGCCAGAGAAATCAGTCTTTCCATTTTTGATTTCCTGAGCACACATCGAGTTCTGATTATTCCTGTGAAACTAAACCCGTGAGCAGTAGCTTGTCCCCAAATCTGGGTATGAAGAGGAAAAATGAGCACAGAAGCAAATAAAGCCTGTCTGAATCAGGCTGCTTGTGATGTCTCATTACACTGATGAGTTACTCAGCGTAACTAAGGAGATGTGAAGGGATGCTGCTGCTTCTGTCCAGTGTTCCCTTTGAGCATTTCCCTCAAAAATCTGTGGGGGTTTCCATGGGTGATTGTGGGAGGGTAGTAGAAGGCTGGGTCCAGGGATCACCGTGCTCTGATGACTTGCCCTGCTAGGACCAAATGGCTTGAGGTTTAAAAGGTCTTTTGGGACCATAGCTCTGGTATTTCATTGTGTGCCTTGACACTGCACAGCATGCAGAAAAATGGATTAAAATGAATGTTGTGATATGAACTGCAGCTGTAGAAAGGGAAGTCTAAAGGACCCATTACGGAAATTTCACGGTCCTAGTGCGGCATGGAATCCTCCTACTTCCATATGTACTAAATTGTTGTGTACTGATTCTTCCCAGCTGCTGTGGGTTTGTCTTAATAACTTGATGTAGATGGGAAGCTCCTTATAGTAGTTTATGCTGTTTGTACGTTAGTGTCCCCAGTTTCTTAGAGGCTCCTACACAGAATTCTGCTGATCAGATCCTTGCATCATTGAAGCTTTTTGTGCATTGTAGCTTTTAATGGAATGCTACTTTCTTGATGGTTTTTAATAGCTATAGGGCTTTCCCTCTTTTTCAATAGGAAACAATGATGATGAGCCCCAGCTCTTGGGGAAAAGTCCCTTTAGGCATTTTCACTAAGACTTTCTGCCGAATTCTGAATAGCCGAGAGCACCTGGTTAGATATAATTCCTTGATTCCTTTTTAAGGCTGGTCTAGTTAGATTTTAAGCTGCTCCAGTGCCACAGATTGAGAAATCTTCTCAATGTATTTTCTGTGGGAGAAAATCCAGGTGCAGGTTGTGCCAAGAGCACCATTTACGGCTCCACTGATTTTTGCAAAAGCCTTTTTGAGGTTGGTGTTGCTCTCTATACCTTGCCATTGTCTGGATAATGTTCACTACTTAATCTTGTGCTAATGCCTGGAATCTTTCAGAAATAAATTGTGGTTTATAATCCGTTATGAGACTTTTAGATTAATCATGGCTTGCAAATAGGAACTTTCGTTTCTAGAACATAAGCTGAAACTGTGTAAGTGGAAAAGTAATTAACTTCAATAATCTTTGTATATTTCTTTTTATAAAAACAAATCTGCTGCTACAGTCTGTCATCCAGCTTTTAGAGAGTATTGGTTCTGATAGCTCTAACATTTATGACAGTGTTGCAAGTGTTTGAATTTGCCGGATACAGGTATACTAAAGATAGCTGTAGGCATGCTGTGCGCTTCGTTCTGCCTTGGAGTCCTTCCTAATTTTGAAGGTATCTCTCTTATGAATTATATGAATCAAAATGATTTGTTTCCTATCTCTCCCTTCTCCCCCCGATAAACATTGGCGGCATGAAGCTCACTCTAACCTTTCAATATGGCACTAGATTGGTTTGTTAATCCAGGAGCACATTCTGACAAACTTTCTTTGACTAATAATAGCTGACTTTGCAGATTTAGTCTGTGCAAAGTCAGTATCTTCCAGTATCTCTTCCTATTTCTTTTGTTAGTAGCTTTACCTTTGGAGGTTATCTGCTGCTATGTGAAAATTGAAAGAAAATCACAGTGGTGATTGTGGAAGCTATTAATGTCCAGTTAGAAAGATGTTCAGATGTTTGGACCTTAATAATGGCTCTAAGAGGAAGCAGGTTTTTTGCTGGTGTTGGGGCTGAAGAAGCAGGCATGCAGGCATTAAAAGGTGTATATTCTGATGGGGTGATATTGTAGTCAATGATAAAGATATTAAAGTAGGGGAATTGCCAGAAAAGAAATTAAAAATGAAAGCTCAGCATAGAGTCTACTTGGGCTCTCTGGTGACTACTGTACACTTGAACAAACTTGAGAAAACAGATGGATGTTCTCTGTCTACATTTTTCTTGAGGTCTATCCAAAAGTATCAATGAGAGTCTGCTTTTCTTTTGATAATATAGCTGTCCCTACCTAACAGTCCATATATTTGAAAAATACTGTATATTCTTCAGTTCTCTTCTTATCTCATTTTTATAAAGGACCTAAAGAATTGCATGGGGCTGCAGGAATAAAGAAAATGCTACTGATGAAATGAGTTTTCATTTGTAATCTCTGATAATGAGCTTGTAAAGAGACACAGATATACTTATGGTATAATATCTGTAATAAAATCTCAAAAAAAATCACTTGACCACAGTATCAAGGAGATCCTTCCCTGCTGTGTTTCTTTTGTCGATCAGTTGATTCTTTTCTCAGTTTGCCAAATAGTGCATGTAAACTCACGTATGGACCTTTGTGCTTACATAAATCATGTTAGGAGAGGATCTGGTTCGAGACCATCTTAAGAACCTGAACATGCATAAGTCCATGGGACCTGATGAAATCCATCCACAGGTCCTGAAGGAGCTGGCAAGCGAAGTTGCTAAGCCACTGTCCATCGTATTTGAAAAATCATGACAGTCAGGTGAAGTTCCCAATGACTGGAAAAAGAGAAATATAACCCCCATTTTCAAGAAGGGGAAAATGGATGATCCAGGGAACTACAGACCAGTCAGTGTCACCTCTGTGCCTGGCAAAATCTTGGAGCAGATTCTCCTGGAAGACATACTAAGGCCCATGAAAAACAACACGGTGCTTGGTGACAGCCAGCATGGCTTCACTAAGGGGAAATCCTGCCTGACCAATCTGGTGGCCTTCTATGATGGGGCTACGGAACTGATG
>JANHGB010018970.1:0-23842 GCA_026283785.1 Coracopsis vasa | reverse complement strand
TCTAAAGAATGTAACTCCCACAGGTTGAGATAAGAACAGTCCAGTAACTAAGGTATAATACAAACCCACTACTACCACCACCAATAATAATAATGAGAAGGGAAATAACAAGGAGAGATAATATAAAACTAAAAGAGGAAGAGGAAAAGGAAAAGAAAAAAATAAACACAAGTGATGCACAATACAATTGCTCACCACCCGCCAACTGATACCCAGCCCGACCCCAGCAACAATCTGTGCCTTCCGGGTAACTCCCCCCAGTTTCTATACTGGGCATGATGTGCTGTGGTATGGAATACCCCTTTGGCTAGTTTGGGTCAGGTCTCCTGTTCTCTGCTTCCTCCCAGCTTCCTGTCCCCCTCCTCCCTGGCAGAGCATGAGACTGAAAAGTCCTTGATCAGAGTAACCATTACTTAGCAACAACTAAAAACATCGGTGTGTTATCAGCGTTGTGCTCAGACTAAAGTCAAAAACACAACACTGCACCAGCTACTAAGAAGGAGAAAAATGACTGCTACAGCTGAACCCAGGACAGCATTCTAACCTGAATGTATCTACATGATTGTCTTCTACATTTTCAGACAACCTGTAATACATCAAGCACATTTTCTGCAAGCTCTTTTAAAATGCAGGATAATAAATAAGGATTTTTATTATGCCTACCAAAGAAGTAAATGGCAAAAAATGCAAGCATTTTCTGACATAGATTATCTAGTAGGTAAAAATACTTTCCAAGCCTCGAATAATGTTATTCCAAACTCTAGGGTAGGCCCAAGAAGCTCAGGGAACACAAAGGAGCTATTGAAGTTGCCTGCAGCCATAGAGCAGCCTCCTTGTATGCTAGCCAGAGGCATAAACTGCTCCTTTCCAAAGGAATGGGGAAGTGAATCCCATTGCATAGTGCTGATGCTCATCCTGCCTAGCTTGTGGAGTTGGACCTTATAATAACAAGGAAGGGGAGGCTGGAGGATGTTACCCTTAAGGTTTTCACATAGAGCAATAATTTTTTCTTGAAACATGTTTCCTACTTCTGAAAAGCAGATGATCACACGTGGAAACATCTATTTCTAATTTCAATTGGTGTGCTTAAAATAAACCTTTAAAATTCATATAGGAAGAAACTGCCTTTGAGATTTTTTCCCTAATTAGACATTCAATACTTTTGTTTTCATTATCCTGAAAGCAGAGAAACAACTATGACTGGAAAGAAAATCTTCACAATCCCTAGTTATTTCTTTAAATAAAGACCTAGATAGAAGGAACTTAATCTCATCCTCTTTCATTATTGCCTGTGAAATGAGGTGAGGATATATAATCCTCATACTTTTACCAGTGGCTCAGTCAGGACACTGTGTAAGAACCAATTGCCATAGTAATTGAATTTCAGCAAAATTCATGAATACTCTTCAATAATGTCAAGTTTATTGAAATCTAAAAATAAAGAAACAGAATACTATTCTGAATTATAACTTAAGAATTGTAATATATACAACTTGGAGCACCGTTATTAATAAAGAAAACGTACTGTACTTCACAGGAAATTAGTTTTCTAACTGTTTGTGCTGTTGTGAAATCTTACTGCATGTAATCATTTGTAAGGAATATTTTCCGAAATTTATCTTCAGTGCATTATCCAAAACACTAAATGAAGATTAGTGGAGATTTCCATAGCATCATGATGGCAGTGAATAAGGGAAACTGAAGATAGAACATTAAAACCTTTCTATCATTATCAGCTTCTGGTGAGGGGCTGGACAGTTCATTGTGCTCATGCACAACAAGAAATTTGAACATCCTACTGAAATATACTGTGGTTTACTTTCAGATTATTATTGTTATTACTTATTGTGTGTGGATTTGCAGTGTTGAAAGAAGGAAGGAGAGAGATATGAAAGGCAATGATAACATGTAGAATCAGCTTATGGCATGGATGATTTTGAGAGGAGAGTAGACAGGGAATCTGTGCATTCTCCCTGTACCTAATTTACTCTTCTGTTCTCTTTTCCTGCATATTTTACTTTTATCTTTCTACCTTCCTTTCCTTTTACCCCGTTTCTCTGTTCCATGTTTCCATATTAAAGTCTAGAATTTGGTATCTATCTCTTTGACTTTAAGAAATGCGACTTTATTGCAATATAATGTCAATTGCAATGAAACTTCATGTGGTGAAATAGATTCTTTCCATAAAGTAGTAGGTGGATTTCTTCCATAACTTAAAAGCAGGGTCCTAGTTCAGGAATGAAAAAATACTTTTATTAAAAAAAAAAAACAAAACCAAAACCAAAACCCAAACAAACAAACAAAAAAAAGAAAGTAGAATGAGCAGAGTAGGGAAAAGGAAAGCAGAAGAAAAGTGTCTAACAAAGAGAGCCAGGTCTATGGCTTAGGCAGTAGTGCAGGTCTGCATTCTGGTCATCTGTGACGCAAACTTTCCAGTTCCCCTCTTCTGTAATTGTTGGTGAGAAGCAGCTGTTTAATGCTGCTTCTGGAGTTTGTTTTCCAAATTTGAGCAGTCATTCTTCCATAAGCTTCTTAGTTTTAACACCACCAGAGTTGAGCTGCCTTCCCATTTCACAGTCTGTGCAAAGCCTGCCAGTTTGTTTCGTAATTGACACTAACAGGTAGTATTAGAAAGTTGATTCCAAGGGAAATGAATGTGAAAGTTCATAGCTCAGGTCATGTATAGTTTCAATCTTTCTGGTTGAGGACTCTGTAAGACAATACTGTACCTGTTTACATCTAGATTTGCAATGAGATAGGCTATAAAACATGCTCCTTATACAAATTGAAGTTTAGGGGTTTTTTGGAGACCATTGAAAAAAACTGATAGGCCATAAATCTGTGAAGTCCACATAATTTGGTTTCATTCATAAATTTGCTTCTGTCAAGAGTTGTGCTCCTTGTATGGAAAGTTCACAAACTTGAACTTTAACATAAAAATGTAATTGATTCCTACAAAACAATGATACTGGAAAGTTTAAACCAAATAATGAAGATTGATCGCTAGAAATAAATAGAGTTTGGGGTTTTGTTTAAGTCAATGAATATTGGACAGAGAAAATTAGAAAACATGCATTATACCATGGTAATCAATGTATTCGCTTTCATTGCTTGCAGCAGGACTCAACTAGAAACTGGATCATTGTTATTTCATTTGATTGCACCTATTCTCTTATATGATAAAAATTACCTATTAAATAACCATTTTCAGCAGAACAACCTGAGGTACTTGTTTTGTCAATAAATGCAGCATATCAAGTCTGATTTTCTTTCCAGTCTATGATACAAAATTTAAGAACTAAAGATCGTAATGTTAAGAAGATAATTAAAATAATGTAACGGAAATGGCCAGGCCTGCCTTTAAGCTATCATCTTAAGATAGTTTGCAGCAGTGGGCTTTTTGAAAATGGGCACCAGCAAGCACATGACATGATGATTTGGTTTATCAGGGACCGTTTACAGCTCGGTAAAGAATTACATGTTGATTTGGGGATGTTTAGAAGAAATGTCAGCAGAAACTTATCTTTAGAACATTTTACATCAGCCATCTACTCTGCTGTACCAGAGGAATTAATAATTGGGTTACGAGGACTCAGGATTTCATTTGCTATAGATATGTTTTCAGTGTGCTTAACTGATACCTCCTGCGTCTTTCAGTCTTTCAGCAGTAGGTCCAGACCATAAGAGACATAAAGCCAAACTATGCTGGAAGACGGCTGTTACAGTTTTGATGTCCACCTCAAGTTAAAGTCCTCATCCAAAAGCATGATTCATTTGTGAACTGCTTTGATTCAAGTTGCTAACACAAAAATTTAAATGCTCTTCTGTGCGCCTTGTGCCTGGAGGACAGAGCACATTCTCATTTAATAGAGCAGTGTCACCTTTGATTGGATTGATGGAAATGATTTACAGGAGATTAGGAAATCTTGTTGTGTTTTACCAATAAACAGTGTTACATTATCACATTTCAATAGCTAATTCTATTGCTGTGCCTTTTCTCTTGAAAATTAACATGATTTTCAGAGGGAAAATAATTACATGTCATTCATAATCCATTAACTAGATAAAAATAAAATTGGGTGCTTATTTTCCAAGGGAGAAGTCTAGAGTATCTGCACTTCCCTCATGTGGTATGTTAGTGTAAAGGCTTCAATAAACCCTCTTAATCAAATGCAATATATTAGCTCACATTCATTTGAATAGAATTATTTAGAAACAGACTTGGAAAAAAAGGAGTTTTATTTGAAGACTGTTGCCAGTATTAATGTTAGTGGATAGTGAAGTTTAGATACGCAGTTACTGTGATTCTGCAAGAAGAGCAAGTGGGAGCACATAAACATGGACATTGATATTTTGTGCCATAGAAACAAATCAACATCAAACACAAGCAAAGCCACTAATGTTTGCCCTTTACACAGAGATTTTCATCAGCAAATCTCAGGGGTGTTTTTTACAGAAAATATCATCAGTCCCATTTTACAGATCAGGAAGCTGAAGCACTAGAAAGGCAAGATAGTTGCTTGTGTTTAGACAGAGGCAATTGCAATGCTGCACTGAGATCTCGGTGCCAGGCTGTTCCCATCTAGTCTACTTTGCTGTCACTGTACTAACACAGGTTACTTCTGGTTACTTCTATAGAGAAAGTACTAATTGCTGGGCATTTTTTGTAAGCGACAGCTTTGTTCCTTTTTACCTGTTTTTCAGCTCCTAAACACTTTAGGAGACAATAGCTTTTTACTTCTTTTTTTTTAACTCTAAACTGGACAGGCAAATGTAATGATTTTTCAAATGCATATGTTGTTTTTAAACAGCAGTTGCCAAAGAACCATTAGAGCTATGATTAATTCCTTCTGTCACAGGGAAAAAAGTGAAAATAAGCCATGAAAAAGCTGCAAGGCTTGTAAGTATGAAAAATTTGTTGATGGTCTAGGAAGGGATTACAGTGCTGAATACACATCTCTATAAATATTAAAACAGATTCTTTTCAGCAAAACTGTACTTCAGGACATGCTTACAACAGCTAAAATAGCTATAAAATTGTGGTTTATTCCTGTCCTCTATCAACTTTCAATAAATTGTTATTTCAGAAGAGCCATCATGCCAAGATATTTAAATCAATCTAGCCTACTTTAATTTTAATCTTCAGAAATCAGCCAGACTTCATTTGCTTTCTGACATCACATTGGAAGGTTTACATAACTCTAGACTGTTATCCAATGCTTCATTTCAACTGAAGTCCTGAATTTCTTGGAGATCTAACTACTGCCCTGTATGTGCCTCTGTTTCTCCACTGATTATGGAAGAGTGTAGACTTCTGAGTATATCACTGAATGTTTTTGGTTTTTTGTGTGAAGGCCTGCCCCACTGATACTGATGCAGGTATTATTGTTAGCAGCAGATTTTGAACCTTCTAGGCTGATACTATATAGCAGTATTTACACTTATGTTATAAATATAGTGGTATAGAAGCAATGATAGAAATTTTGCAGAATTTCCTTGCACAGAAATAGAGTTTAGATGATAGTGTGCGTTACAAAATGGAACAAATGTCTGGGTATGTATTGTGGGCAGGTGTTAGTTTCCACCACATAATATCAATTTACAGCATGTGTTTTGATTTGGAAAAGACAGATGTTGTGGGGATATTTTTCTCCTAATACTTGAAAAGCTTCAGTTGCTGATACTTCTCTGTCCTTCAGAACTGTGACTTATGCCTTTAAAATAATGCAAGATGTAATGTGTGAATAGATCTTGATTTGAAGTTTGGCTAAGGCTGTGACTATGAGTTTTGAAACAGAAAGACAGAAGAGCTGCCTTTATTGCTAAAATGTGTTGTTCTTGTGATTTCTGAACACTGAAATAGGTTGTTTCTTGCAGCTAGATTTGAGGTCTGTTAGGTGCACAAACAAATTTTAACTACAGCTACGTGTCCTAAAACTGGTTTTGTGATAGCTGTTGTTTCTAGACAATGTGATAAATGCTTTTTGAATCATTTACCCATTTTCTTCACCTGCCTTCCTTGGAAATCAGTTTTCTAATAAAGTTATTGGTAAACCAGGTTATTTTAATCCCACTGCCTACAACTTTATAGCACCATATGGATCACTAAGGCCAGCAAATGCTCAAAGTAGGGCTCATGAGGATGGCACAAGTTGACTTTCACACTCACTGAATAGGTATTACTCCTGGAATATTATCATACCAGGGATTAGTTTGTGAAGAACAGAACTATAGATTGGAAGACTATTAAATGGCTAGCAGCCACTATTAAATGGCCAGCAGCCACTATTAAATGGCCAGCAATTGACTGCAAGCCAACACAGATGTGCTGACTTGATAAGTTTATTTAAGAGACAAATTATAGTAGTTCATTATGTAGAAGAAAGAAACAGTAACATGACAGTATCTGATGCAATTTCCCATTTCACTGCAAGTCATGAATATATCAACATGATTGCAAACTTCATCTTCTTGTGATTTATAGACCATGACACTCTGGAATACATCTTGTGGTAAGGAAGTTAAGAGGGATTTGCTACGAAATTTGTGTTTTTCAGACAGCTGTGGGCAAGAGGTTGCTATGTTCCCAGTATCTAGCATCCGTTCAATTTCTTGGCCATTTTCACCTTTGTTACTGGCTTCCCAACGTCTCTGATGCTGCTGGTTTCTGGGCTTTTCCTAATACAGGCTATACACTTCTTTTCTAATCAGCATGGGGGCTGTTAACCGTTATCTCCTCCATTTTAGTCCTTCAGGCTCCCCACCTTTGCTTAGTGTTCTGTGTCCTAGTTAACACTAGGGTAGAAAGCTCCCATAAACCAAGTACCTGTGTGTTCCAGGCAAAAAAATCTTATCTATAACTATAGCCATTTTCTTTAACCAGTTAATCTCTATGTATATGAATTAAGCTTTGTGAATTTTGTAAGTGCGTACTTAGTGGCTGGAAGAACATGCATTCAGAATACCATAAGGTAAATAAAGGTTAAGTGCAGTTTTGGTATTCAGTAGGGTTTGGCTACTGGATTTGTTAATTATGTTGTTTTCATGACATTCAAAAGAACTGAGGCTTGGATAGTTAATGCAGGAATAATCTGTTAGTTTGGACTATTTAATAGAAATAATTCAGTATCCAAAAGAAGGAGAAAAAGCAGTTATTAGCATATTGCTATAACCAGCCGTAAAGATAAAATCATGGGAAGCAGGTCAACATTTAAATTTTTCTAAAGTATTTTAAGAAATGCAAAATTGTGGCTGTTTGCCCTGAGAATTTCAGCTGGGTTTTAAACAGAATGTCAGTCTGATCTTAAATGCACCAAATTTAATACAGTGGTTTCATGAATTTTGATGGCACCTCAATTGAGTTCTCTCTGTGTATTGTACAGTCAGTAATCAACAATTCAGAGCTACATTTTTTCAGTGTACTGGAAGCTGCATGCATGGGTGTATAACAACTGCAAATTCACCTCTTCCCCACCCAGTGAATATTTTTAGGTAACTCCTTTAAGCCAACAGAAGAAACTTTGGCAGAAGCTTTCTGAGGCTTTCAGCTAAAATTATAGGAGTGAAAGACTCTGAATAAATCACCCACATATATAATTCATGCTCCAAATACAGCTTGTTCATTCCATCTCCACCCTCTGTATACAATCTTAGTATGTAACGTATAGTGCTTTTTAAAAGTGGAAAATTGACTTGATAAATAGGTGTACCACAGCTGAAGCCTGTTTTGTGTCTCCAGTTTTGTGTGTTAAACGTTTTAATCATGATTCATGACACTTGATAACCTATAGTTAGGTATTATCATAATCAAGTACCATTTTATCATAGATCTATATACAAATTATGTTAAATAATTGTTTTGAAATCACATCTAATCATGAGCAACACCATCGTGGAAAATACTTCAAATGCAGTTTAGGTTACAGTCCTTGCAGCTACCTAATGGATAACTATTTTTCCTGCATCTATAGAAATTCTTTCTTGTGAAAACACGAAGGCCATACTTGCAGCTCGTTTTATTCTATCTTTTCAGCTGTAGCATTTTTCTTGATGAAAGAGTCACCAAGATCAAGGGAAGCACGGTGGCTCTGCAGTACAGATCAGACTGCTGGGCTGGGGCCTGTGTTAAAAAATGACAATACATAAGCTCAGAAAAAGGCAGCAGAAATAAGTGAAAGGTCCTACCAGGCAAATACCCCAGTGCTTTTGAATGAGTCAGTATTTCTGAATGAATAATTTAGAAAATAAATTTAACCTTTTTTTTCCCTGCATTCAGAATGGTATCAAAAGGAACCCTATTTTCTTCACGTTTCTCTATTATTCATAAGTAAATGCTCCCCTTAGATTGATCGCTGTTTGTTCTTTAAGGTAATTTTTCCATTGAGTGATATTATGTTTGTATTGGTTTGGATGAGTGCTCAAGAAGACCTGCTGTGTGTATTCAGATAGCTCGCGTCTCTTAAAGAACCATGTCCGTCTTTTCTGCATGGGCTCTTCAGGTGTCTTTCCATCTTTTGATTTTCCTTCTCAAATGAATGTTGCAAAATCATATACCATTCCATAGTACGATATACACTTTAATTCCACAACTCTGAAACTTCACCCTAAGGGTAGCTTTTGGAAATCCTCAATCTCGCCCAATTCTATCAGTTCAAACATTACACTTTTGACTGTATTTATAATGAAATTACTACAAATGTAAAGTTGATCTATTAAGAGATCTAACTAAAAAAGAATCATTAGTTTGCAAAAGAGATTAGAGGTCACCTGAACTTTGAATTTAAGAACAAAATACCCATAGGCATTCAACATGGGATAAGGAAGATTACATTGTCTTTACTAATAAAGTAATAAGCTACTTAGAACTGTTAGAATAGCATACCAGAGTTAATATACAGCATTAACACATTAGTCTTGACTTCTGTATTTTTTTTAATAGCATTGTTTCCTTGTGTATCAGTTGTATTTTCAAAGTTACTTATGAGATTCTTAACATCTGACAACTTTGTAAGTTTATGGTAATAGTTGCTTATGTTGGCAAATAAGATACTCCAACTTGAGCATATTAGGTAGCTATTTCATATGGTTTATAAATGGATTTATAGTGCATATATAAATCTCTTCAAACAGCTCAGGAAGAAAACATGTTAGTGTGTAAAGGTAAACAAAATGTAAAAGTAGCTGAAAATTCCATGTACAATTTGGGTACAAAAATGAACCATGAAAATATTCTTTACATAGACTCCACAATATATAATACAAACAACACCCCCCCCCAACCAAATATATATGAGAAATTAGACAACAGTATTTTCACTGTAGGCTTATAAATTACAAAATGAAACATTCAGATCTTTCTTGCTTTTCACCTGGGAACATCTTTGCCAGCAAGGTCTGATTACTTCTCCCTCTATGTTGAAGGGAAATTTCCATTAAATCCAATGTAAGAATATCTGACTTCTTAGAAGAAAAATATAATCACAATCTAGTTTGTAGTTGTTACCAAGTTCAGCTTTCTAGAACGATCAGCACAGTGTCAATTCCTTCGTAAAATTTTGTAATCAATATATACATTTCTATTACGTTTGGACAATAGTATTTAAGCTGTCAGTGATTCTCTTTCTTCAACATGGCAAGTCATACTAACTGAACCACTGGACTGATGAACCTGAATTGCTTAATGAGACAAAGTCTTTGTATTCTGTTACTATAACCTTAACACCTAATGTTGAGTTTCTAGTGCAAAAAGCCATGGTTATGTACCCAGCCCATAGAAAAGGCCCTTTGATCATCAACTGTGAAGTTCCATTGGAAAACCTTGAATTAAGTAGAGAGAATCTCTTGCTTTTTGTAAATACAATTTTAAGTTTCTGTTCCATATATCCTAGGAAAATGAACAGGAGTATGTGTAATATCTGGACCTGAATTCCCACTTATTTCACAGTGTAAGGAAAATCTCAGTGAAGGTTCAAATAGAAACATTTTACAGAGCCAGGTGTTTTCATAATTACACACTTCAGGTATTTTCTATCTTTTCTTAAGTGTTTGGCACTGACTCCCTCAGAAACAGATACAGGGCCTCAGCTGCATGTAGTCCAGTTTTCAACTGGCAATTCCACTTGTTTATTTCCACTGGCTTAAATGAGAGACTTAGTCATGCAATGAATGGTTGTTAAGAGGAAAGAATATAGAAGTTTGGTTAATGTCCAGTTATAGGGGCTTTTCCTCTCAGTGCTGATGAGATGAGATTTATCACGTTAGTAAGAAGGGGTTTAAAATGCATTTTAGGTATTTAATATTTTATTTTAAAAGTTGATATTACAAACAAAATAACCAATATTGCATGTTGTTGCTATTGGCACTACAATTAATTCAGGGAACCAACTATGGGTATAACATCAAAATTGAGGTGAAGTGTAAGAGTGTGTGTGCTCAAGACAATTTCTTAAATTCCAGTTGCGATAAAGAATTACAGTGAATCTTTCCTGTTCAAGATTGTTCTTCTCTTTTCCCTAGTTTACAGATGGAAGTTGTAGTGATGATTTGGAAGGTGGGAAATGTGCAGTCATTTAATTTCTGAAACCTCTAAAAGGATGTCTTCCTCAGGAGTATCGCACAAAAGTGCAGAGCAGTTCTGCTGATTTATCCTGGCAGCCTAGCATCTCAGAATAAAAGGAGGTAATTTCTAAGTAAAGATTATCACCTTTCTTTCCACTGAATACTTCTTTCTTAACAGAAATTTTCCAAGATTTATCTATTCTTCTAGCTGTCTCTCTTAATGTTTCTATCTTTGAGTAGAAGGAAAGGTTAGAGGAAGCTAGACCAATAGATCTTTCATGAAAAATTAGATTCAATCAACTCAGAAAGATATGTAAAAAGAAGTTGTAATTTTAAATGGAAAAATAAAGGAAGCTACAATTTCAAGATTAGCTCAGGAAGGCTGTGCTATACTCAAAGCAGGATCAAAAAGTTTTACGTGATAGGATAGCTCAGGTAACCAGAAGGCTATGATGGATTTATATAGGCTCTTTTGGAAGGACTAAGTGGGGAAGCAAAAAGGTGGATAGAAAAGGACATGAAGCCAGACTTTTCTCAGTGGTGCCCAAAGGACAAGACACGTGGACAAAACCTGAAATAGGCAAAATTTCATTCAAATATATATAAAAAATAGATTTATTTTAATACAGTTGGTCAAACAGTTAAAGAGGTTTCCCAGAGAGGTTGTAGAGTGTCCGTGCTGGGATATATTTGCAACCAAACTGGATACAGTCCTGAGTAACTTGCTTAATGTATTCTGTCTTTGATGAGAGAGATTGGACTAGAGAGTCTCTGCACATTCCTTGCAGCCTCAGTGACTGTTTCTGTGATATGCATCATTCCTTAAAGCAGCTAAAAATTACTGGCACCATTTCTGAGTTCCAGATATCTCTAAGGTAATTTTTGAAATTTATTGTAACCATTTTTGAAATATATTTTGTGATGGGTTTTCTTATTTTCTACATCTACATATTGTAGGGTTGGGTCTTTTTTCGTTGTTGCCTTTATTTCCACTTTCATGACTACAAAACTGGGATTTGGGGACATCCCATAAAGCATTTTTAAACAAATCCCAATTATGATTCTCATTCTAACCTACTACCCACTTTTTGTTATGATTGCTTTTTCTTTGTCATCTTTGAAAAGGTCAGTTGTTTACACATAGAAGCTTGCTGATAAAAACATGGGCTTTTTACATTTTTTTCATCAATTTTTTATTGGAGGGTGCTTTTGCACAAGCCAAGTAGATTTGTTTTATGGGCTTTTATAGAACAATTACTATTGTGAGGGGCTTTCATTGTGCAATTAAGACAAATGTTCTGCCACATTTGTTAATTACTGGAACACTGAAAACACCAAACAAAGCAGAGCACTCTGTCTTGAAACTAATTGAAGAATCACTTGAGCTAGAGCACCCTGCATTGGAAAATACAAGGTACTAACAAACAGGCTGAACATCTGCTATCTGTGTAACTTCCTTCTTCTGTAATAGAACATGTCAAAATGAAGATGTTAAAGCTGCTGCCCGCCTTACATCCTGCTTCTGAAAAAGGCTACTTCTCAGTAAATATTCATGAGGTTTGTATTCATGACTTTATTGTTAAAAGATACAGTTTTTGTGAAGAGGTAGCTCAGAGATCAGATCTATGGACCTTTCTTCCACATGCTTAAAATTTACCCCAAAACTGGCAATGTAATGCTCCTGCTGACTCCAGTCTCCATCTTCCAACCTCAAATGAGACTACTTTCATTTACCTCAACAAAAGCCAGAACACACAGAGGGGAGTTGCCTCTCCGTACTCTAGCAGTTATTGTGATGCCATGAAAAGTTTATGAATGCCAAATTCCAGGTTCCTGAAGCTGACAGTCATTTCTTACAGTCATATATTCCAGTTTTTGCACAAGTGGTGAATAGCAAATCTACAGTAACCGTCAAATCAGTTTTACCTCACAGGATTGCTGTGGATATTTTCTCTCTTTATGTCATCTTTTGTCTGTGCAGTTCATCACGGTGCCTGTGCACCACTTAATGTTTAATGTATTTACCATCATAAATCCCTAGGGAGGTAGGGAAACAGTGTTAAACCCAGTACAGAGGAGGTAACTGAGGTCTAGGAAATCTGCAATAGGACTAAGATTGAATTCTGGTGTCTGAAAGCTGTCACCCCGGCCACTGCATGAACCATGATCTGCAGATGCTGAGGCTCTGACAAGGCTGTGTAACTGCTATGTGATATTTTAATCATAAAAACTATTTTAGTTAATAGAAAGCTGGTTTCTTTCTCAGGTTTCAAACAGGAGAAATAGTGAAGTGATATTTCTTTGTGAGCACTAATCCTCTAGAAGCTTTTCTCTCTACCATTTTGCTGTTCTCCTTGCTCCTTCCTCCTCATTAGCTGCATTAGGCCTCATAATCCCATTATGGAAATGAGTTGATGAGCTAGGAGACATCCTCCCTAAACAGCATCTTCTCTAGAGAGTTAAGAGGGGAAGACATAATCTTAAACCTATTTCCAGCCAATTGGAATAGGAATATGAACAATTAGTGACCAAAGCCATATTACAATAAGGGAATTAGAACTGAAACCATAGTGTTCAGAAAATCCGTTTTCAGGCTTTAGAAATAATTCTTCCCTGATGACTCGCAGTTCTCAAGGCTTGTTTGTCTGATAACAATGAGAAAATTCACTCTTGTGCTGCATAGTGGAGTGCCAAAGTATACAGCACACCCCAAAAATTCATTTCAGTACTGAAATCATCTGTCAAGTGCCATAATATCTATCTTACACAGCTGAACAAATTTGCCAATCTTTTAGTAGAATATGATAATGGTGATGAATGCATTGACAAGATGACATGTGCTCCAGCAGCAAGCAGTATTTCAGAGGGGAATTTTCTTTCTAAAACAAAGTAAGAGATCACAATCAACCCTGTGGATGAATTGCTGCGTAGAAATTGAAGAGGATTCCTGATGATCCTCTGTCAAACATCTCTCACCATGTAATGGTTAATCCTGTGGCAAAGATCCTGACTGAGAAGATGTATTTCTGTATCTGCTATGGACCAAGACTGTCCTAATGAACGTTTTACTGTAGACAAGATTATATTGCAGCGCATGAACTCAAGGATTTTCTGTTCCTACTGGACTGAAATACCAAATGTGCACATAGAAGACTCGCCTATTGGAAAGTGCTAATGTTTTATTTTTCAAGCAAAATAAAACAAAGCATTTCAATCTTACCCAGTTTTGTACTGAAAAGAAATCTCATTGTAGCTTGCCCTATGTAGCCTACATTGTGTTCCTGTTGTGCACATATTTAGCTTTACTTAAAGACGAGACATTAACCCCTGGTCTGTATGAATGAGGTATGGGTAGAACATTGGTCCTGTTGCAGAACGTAATGACCTTCAGTGACAACCTAATTTGGAGACAGTGTAAGAAAACTTGCTGCTAAAACAAAATGGCTTGAGCTACTCCCTTCCCTAGGAAGAATTTGTGCTCCAAACTAAGTAATTGTATGACCACTAAGTAGACTTCTCTCTGAAAATATCTCCCCCTTGAAGGAGGGCATAGGCTTTGATATATGGAAATAAACTGGGAAGAGATTTTGAAGTATATTTATAGAATTGATTCTCTAGCTGCCTTATATTAGGAGTCATTGAATGGATGAATTTGATTCCAACCAAGAAGGTATGGGATCTGTTTATTCTAAGGATCTAAATGTCTCAAGTTTAGTTGCCATTTTGTTATCATAAAATCTTTACTGAAAAGGGGAAATCAAATCAACAGTTTCATTACAGATGGCACTACCTAGACCTCTTAATAGAGTAGGCTGTTTTATTAAGTTTTTCTGTCAATCCATAATTTTGTATAGTGGGAACTACACATTTGTGCATCATTGAAATAAGTGACTGTTAGATGAGAGACAACTTGGACTCACGTTCATTTGCATTTAGCAACTCAAGCTGTTGTTCTTCACATAATTTATTGAATGCGTTTCAGAAAAATACCCACATTTTGATATCCCAGGAAGATACTTGTGATTCATCTCCTGTGTCTCTCCTCACAGATTCCATAGGAAAAACCCTGCAAGTTGTGTTCATGAAAATCTATTACTAAAGACTGGGAGGAGAGCTGTGTAAAATATTTGCATAGCACCTTCTCTGTGAGCTAAATGATGTGAAAGTAGCACTCCTTTAGGTTTTATTTTATGGTTGAAATTCATTGCAAAATGTTCATCAAAAGACTTGTTAAAGTAAAAGAAAATGCATTGCAAAACAGACATTTGGTATTTTTTGCTCAAATAAATTGAATAGAAAAGGTGATTTCAGTTGCTGAGCTGAACAGAGCAGTAGATAGTACTAGGCTGCTGAGGCACTGGAAATAAATGTCCCTGTGAAACAGACTCTTTGTCTGACATTTTCCCTTGCTATAGGTAGAACTTTCTTACAGACTTCCCTCTGCAGCAGCTGAGCCCCTGTGCAGCTCTGTCCACAACTCATTTCCCCATAGATGATTGTGCTCATTTATTCTGACAGATTTAGAGCTAAAAATTATCTTACAGTGAGTAACATCTATCTCCACTGTCTCAGTGTAGAAAGCACTGCTATGAATATGGAACAGAACATCAGAATACCATACAGCCTATTTACAAGCTCCTAGCAGGTCCTGGATAACAACCTGTGCAGTGAGCACACAAAGCAACAATAAGGTGGTTCTGATTCTGATATTAGGCAGTATTCACAGGTAAACTATATGTATGGATTAAGAAGATGTCAGTCAAGTTACATGGACCCACAAAAAAGTTAATTTAGCTCCTGCAAATGAAAGAGCCTTTTCCTGCAGCTCTGTCGTGACTGCCTCCCTCTCCCTGCTGCACAGCATCAACCAGCTTTACCCACCGTTTTAGAGAATGATGGAGACAGTTTAAAACAGACAAGCTGTAAACTGACATGTTCAGGGAGTATTTTTTTACATCATATTTATAATAGTATAGATATTTATAGAATAAATACCATAGAAAGGTTATTAATAGTAGTAGTAAAGAAACAGTTTCCCCAGAATAGGCATCATGTGTAGAAGTCTGTTAGAAAAACCAAGGATATGGATAAATGTGTTATGTGAGGTAAAAATCCTAACACTTTAGGTGCTGATGATTTCTGTTGCATCTATGCAGCAACAGAAGTGGTATGGAAAGGAGTGAAGGACAGAAAGGTTGATAAACTCGCTTTGGTAAATATGATTTAGAAATAACCTCCAAATGCAAAACAGGAATTTGTCAGGGAAAGCTCAGCTTCTGGTGATTTGGAAATATGTGTTTCCAATTTATTGCTAGTCTTTCAGAGAACAAAACAAACTATGTGATTACTTTTGTCTGTTCTTCGAAAGAAAGAAATTAGTAATGAAGCATCTTATTCTTGCTCTGTGGTGACACAGGTCCTCAGGGAATTTAAAAATAGGCACTTAATGGCAAACCTACTGAGCAATCAACTTGTACAAACTACTTCTGAAGCCTGATCCTTTTTAGCTTAAACAGTTAATTCATGTCCATCAAAAGCTTTTCATGAGATAGATTCCATCTCTGAACACATGAACACCATTTCATGCTTCATTATACCACATTGATGGAGATTTGGGGGTACTCATTGCACTTTTTTTCAGAAACAGAAATATGTTAATAAATCCAGAAGGTGGTTTTGGTTTTTTTTTTTTCTTCCTTGTTCCAGAAATATACTTCTAGGGAGCTTAACACGTCAAATGCTTAAACAGTGTACAACAGCTGGTTTGTGCTGTGTCTCGTGAACATTGTTCTTGTCTGCCCTGTGATAGCTGTTGTGGGAGCTGAATTTCAGGGGAGACTCCAGGCTGGATTCTCAGTCTTTTTTGTGTTGATGTTTATGTGTATGTGTATGCATACCTCTGATGTGTATGTATTCCTCTGCCCTCCCCTGGATGGAATTAGGACTTTTTAATTGTGTACATTTTTACCAGACAGCCATGGGAGGTTGTTTTTCTGGAGTAAAAGAGGTGATTTTTTTGCTTTGGTGATACTGTAGATTGTACCAGCTGCTTCCTGAATGGTACCCAGTCCCAAGAGCAATCCCACTGAAATAGAGAGACCTTCTGCATAAACAGTTGATTTAAAGAGCCTTGTATAACTCAAACTACAGGAAGTTTTGATCATTGTTACCATGAGTGCAAAGCAGAAATGACCAAGTGGTAATTTACTTGTTACTGATTTCTTAATAGAGTTGTCTCTTTGTTAAAAATAGGGCCATGTAAGGAAGATAGCTTATCCCTCCTGACAGACTGCTGGAGAGGTATGCTCAGCCTGCTCACCCTGAGGCAACTTTCCATGCAGCCTTGCTGGAAAATTATTTCCAATTTTAATCTATTTCACTAGACCTCTCCACGAACATCCTGACTTCCTAAAACCTTTTCACCTATGAACCAGTTTCCAAAATTTACATCTATACAATTCATAAATCTGCCAAAATTGTTTAAATCAGAAGTAGCCCAGTCTGTGGTTAGAATTACCCAGAGTTCCATATTTGCAAATCATGAAGATGAATTATGTGCACTGAGGCAGTAAGAAATGTATCCTCAGTGTAGATCACTTTTTTTTTAGTGAATATCTTTGAGTCACTTGCTAGTTCTTCTGGTTAACTGAAAGTGACTTTTGTAGTCTTTCTCATTCTACAAAGAGTACTTTCTGAGTTTTAACTAGTGCCTGTAGTCTCCTGAAGATATTGCATCCAGGGTTTGAAAAATTCCCTGTGCACAGGGTGAGAAAGAATTTGTTTTCTCTGTGAACAGTTGTACTGTTGGACACCAGAGTTTATGAGCAACATGGAGGTGGACACCAGAGATGTATCGTAACAGAGAAGGTGTTTTGTTCTTTTACCTCTTCTCATTAGAACCCAGAGGCAGGATAATATAACCCTGAAGGAAACTGCTTCCCTTCACAGTCACTGCGATTGTGGCTGCTGGAGCATGTAATTACACGGAAGGAAAAAGAGCATGCAATGAAAGGTTGTCAAAAGCCTCAGGACTCCCAATCTCTCTGTCTGCTGTGGGGAAGTAAAGCCCTCTGTGGCAGAACATGTTTGGGTAATTGGAAATGAGACACCTACTGCTTTCATTAGCCTGCCTGTACCTCTGTTAATTAAATGTATATTGGTAGTATTTTCCTAACGCCCAGAAAGTCCATATCTCCAGAGAAAGGGAAAACAGAGGCAATATTTTATGATCTGTACAACATTCTTAAAAATATTGATATAATAATGGTGCAACTGAGAACGAAAGCAGTGCATACGATTGAGAGGATGTAAGCGGACAGCTCTTCTCTGGAGTTCAGGAGAGGATAAGTGATGGCAGGGAAAGGGGAGAAAAGCAGCAGTGGGTAATGACAGTATGTCCTGACTTCTCTTTATTGGGTTCACCTTTGTTTATAGAGAGGAAGCTACAGAAAACTATGTCTATCATTGTTTTGAGATCTTATTAATGCACCTAAATACTTGAAAGCAGGGACAGAGCTCTTTTCAGTGGTGCTCAGTGATAGGACCAGAGGCAATGGGCACAAACTGAAACACAAGAGGTTTTGTTTGCCCAGTGATAGGACCAGAGGCAATGGGCACAAACTGAAACACAGGAGATTTTGTTTGAACATCCTGAAATAATTTGTCACTGTGAAAGTGACTGACCACTGGAAGAGGTTGCCCAGGGAGGCTGTGAATTTCTCCATCCCTGGAAATATTCAAAAGCCATGTGGACACAATCCTGAGAAACTGGCTCTAGGTGGCCCTGCTTGAGCAGGCAGAGTGGGACAAAGTGACTTTCAGAGATCCCTTCCAATCTCAACTATTATGTGATATCTTCTTGCTGTAGCAGGAGAAATAAGCTCTGCCAGTAACCCATTTATTGCTGCTTACTACTCCATCTGAGATGGCTACCATTTTGGGGAAGATGGCTTCTGAAACTATAATCTACTCCCTTCGTTAAGCATCATGCAAGAACTAAATCCAGTATAGGAAGAAAACTTTTTGCTGACCAATACAGTAGTAACACAGGGTTCAGGATCTGGCTTTAAAGCAGTGAAGAAATGTAAACTAGAGCTTTCTCTCCTCTCCCTCTTCGCTGATGGGACATGATGTAATATGACACTACTTCTTATTTTTGATGCACTCAGAAAAGAAAAGAGGAAAAAGAAGCATAGTTTAGATATGCCAAACCCTTTCATAAGTATAAAACTAAGATGTGGTGCAGCCCACATACTATGCAGGAGTATAAATGGACACAAAACTTTTACACACTCCTAAATACCTTTTTATGAGTTCCAGATCAATGCTTTCTCAAATACTCAATCATAGCCTTCCCAAGTCTCTAAAAGAGGTCATAAAATGTTACTAAGCAGAGTCCTTAGCAGCTCTGCTCCTACAAGGCAGAGGTGTGTGAACAGGCTGTAATTACTGGCATCAAGTGTTCTCAGTAGTCAGGGAACTATTAGCTGTCATTAATTGGTGGCAACAGTTCAGGCAGTTGTATAAAGACATGTGAGCTGAAAGGACATAGCAGGTTCAAAAAGTTGAAGAATCACAGCATCAGAGCAATGGGCGTACTCTGGTAAATTGCAAACATGCCCCAGATTCTCCCAAACACTCTACCACTTGTTAAAGTTCTGATTGCAGAGGAGGCACGTGTTACTGCCATTAAATGAGTGCTGTATGACATTGCCAGCCGCATTGCATCTCCATGTTGCACTTGGGCTGTGTTAAGGAGACCTCATGAGCTAGTTATGTAAATAGTGGCCCAATAATAAGGACCTCCAACTGATATATTCTGTATATTTTGCATTCAATAAGCACTGACACAGCTATTGCAGAGCATCTGAAATAATGCAGCTCCTTAAAGAAACAAAATAAACCACAGAATAGTTTGAGTCAAGTCAGCCTTTCTAAAAGAAAGATGACAAGACAAGAAACTGCATGTTCTGTTGTTCACTGAGTTCTCTCTCTGTTTCCTTCCTAGCTGGCCCCAAGCTAGGGAGTCTCTTTACTGAAAGTAGAGTCCCATGTTCAGTGTCACAGAGGTGCGCTCAAGCAGAACAGGCTCAGACAAGTATCTTGATGCTGAGCTTCCCAACATTGTCACCTCCTAAACCACTGGCTTCTGTGGACAGGCACTGAACTTTAAGTCACTGAAGAATGTAGGACCCTTCAAGTTCCTGCATTGAAGAGTTGCAAGGACTTTCCCACAGCTAATTGCTCTCCATTAGACATCTTTCACATTACACAGTGTTTCTTCCTCACTGGTTTTACCAGTCTTTTTTTCCTAAGCAGACAAAATATTCCGATCTCCCATTTAACTAATGAACTGACAGGTCAATTCTCAATGCAGAGTTAAGATTAATTGTAAAGTTATAGGTAATTCATGCTGTAATAATAACAGTGACTCCTTCATGTTGGTTGGAGTCCTAAAGAAGGAGAACTGCTATGAGTACACAGTATGTATCATGGCGGTCAACATCTGACCTCAGGTCTCAGTGACAGAAAAGAAGATTTTAACACTGAACTTTGCAGGCACCATAGAGCTTGGATTTTCTGAACTGTGTAACTTCTTAAACTGTCTTTCAGATTATCCTTAGGATCTGTCTTCATGCAGACCATGTGACTCAGAAAGCCTACCTCATGCTCTCTTTTCCTGTTGCAGGTATTTTTTGAAGTGTTCTGGCTCTCAAGAATTCTTTTTTTTGTCTTGGTTGTGGGTTTGGATTTGGGTTTTTTTCCCTCTTCTAAAACACAGTATCATGCTTTGGCTTTTATGTATCTGGTCATGAAGTCATAAGAGCTTTGCCATTTACTGCAGTTGCGAGAAGAACTGAGGTACTTGAATGATCTCTTTGGAGGAAGGACTATATTAATCTAGGTCTTGCATAGCTATTTATATATTTATGAGGCTCTTTAATGGATTATTAATAAAGTCTATTCAGATCTTACATGCTGTCATCATATTCTCCCTCTGTTTCACCAACAATGTCAGCTTGAAGGGGTTTTATGAGAATTTCCCACAAGCATCTTCTTAGTTCCTTGTATGCCTGGAATGTGATTCCTGTGAAAGTATATGAAGTTTCTACAGTGCCCTCCTCTAACTCTTCTTTGTAACTTGCATCTGCTATGATTCTCTGTACGGAGCTTGACAGTGCTGTCATTCCTGTTACTTTTACTAAAACTGTCACTTCTACATTGTGCAAAGGCCATATTTCATTATAAAAATGTACAGTAGCTGAAGAACTGTGTGGTTTCAGTCTGAAAAGAGAGCCATTATATATGACTAAAATTGTGATCATTGCTGATTTTAGTCATCAAATTAATAGTATGTCATAGTTTATTAAATTTATCATCAATGTGCTATTCACTATCTCGTAGCAGTTTTAAAACTGTTATTAGTGTGCTATGTTTATAAACACATATATTTTTAGGAGGCCCAAATGCGTTCTAACAGATGTATTTTTTCAGCTGTCACCAAAAACTTCATTGTTAATAATTTTGGAGTCAGCTCTTGGAACATCCTATGCAGCTGTGCATCTAAGAGCAATGGGAATGCTTCATTTCTAGTACTATGCCTAGCATCTGCAACAAGTAATTCCCTGGGATGCAGGGAAAAAAGGAAATACAGTATAAGGAAATGGATGTTCCACTTTCAAGTAGGTCCATACAAAAAAATGTATATAGTCCTGCCATCTTTGGGAAAGAAGCAGGTCATGTCCTCACCCTCATTAACAGTGGGGAAGCTACAAGTGTTTAAATCGGCAAAATAAGCCAGATCATGAATGCCATCGTGATCTTTTTATACAGCACAGCTTAAGGACAGCAAGACCACTTACTTGGGCTGATCAGTCACTGAAGGCTTAGCCCTAATAAAAATGATAGTCCTTTATTGATTAACCCATAGGTTATTGCTCAGGTAAAACAGCTGTAAAATGCCTTTATTAACCACTTGCTTCAAGTAAAGGCCATGATTTGTCTTAGCCTTATGTCTCATTTGTGCACAGCAAAACATATCACAAACACCTGTGAATTTCTGAAACTCTCATTTTTATCTGACCTTTTCCTGAAACATTATCACACAAATATATTTTTCCAGACAGACCTTGGCTCTAAATGGATAAAAGGACCAGAGAGAGAACAGGATGTTTCATTTTGTTGCTTGTTTGAGATTTTATATATATAACCCCCCAATAAATAAAACTCTGAATGAAAAATTGATGCAGGGTTTCTTTTTTTACCTTTTTCTCCTTATCAGAAATGCACTGAGCCTTATCTTGCTGAACATATTCACTGATCTTTGCTATTCATTAAAAGTAATAGAACAGCTAAATAACTTTGGTACACAGCAGCTCCAACATATTTTGTTTAGTTTCTTCAATAAATCATATTGTCAGAGGTTCCTTTATTTTACTATTGTGCCACTGTGAAAGAGTGAACTATATTTTGAAGATTTCCATCCCTGTTGCTTAAGCTCTGCTCTACTAAGTTTAATACCCTGACAATTCCAGCCATAATTTACTCCTAGGAATAGGTCATTAAGTACGCATTGCTGCTCCAGACTTCTTTGATCCATTGCCTTTTATAAAATATAAAACAGTCTAAATAGTCTCCATAGAAAGAATTTTCTTTTAGGTTGGTATTTAACTATGAATCATAATACATAATTCACCCACCCATCCAGAAAAATTTCTCGCACCACACAGACATGTTGCTTTCATTCTCAGAAAGCCATATGGTGCCTCATCATTTGCCACAGTGGACTGATTCAGAAATAATAAGGTTAATCATATTACCGTAGCTAAGTGAGCAGATACACTGGTAAAGCAGGTAGTATCTTCTGTGTTACCTGGAGATAATACAATTGCTCCGTGGCAGTCCGCCAGGGATTGTCAGAGTCACTTATGGGAATCAGATGAGATTTGGTGTGTAAAACTATCAGGGTAGTTTGGTTGGGTATGCGTGATAGTGTTAGAAGCTTCTCCCGTGGGCAGATCGAAGCAGTTAATAACACATCAGGGAATGGTCATTCTGATGATACAGCTAATCTCCAGGGAGGAGAAAATCTCATCTTTTTTCCTCCAGAGAATTGTACTCAATTGCCATGAAGTAAGAACATTTATGAATGAAATAATCATGTTGCAATTACGGGATCACTTCTGTCACTCTCCAAAAACATTAGCCTTCAGAGCAGAGCATCCCATTTGGGTATGTTGAATTAGCTAAAGTATTTGCAGGACCCTCTACAGAGAAAGAATCTATTTCTACACTGTTTAATTGGTCAAGCTGCATTATTCTCATTGCGTCGATAATACCTCTGCCTGTTTGAGACCTTTGAACAGGAGTGTTTCAAATAATGGCCCTTAAGCTGTCTTTAGGGCTAGAGAGTTTTTAAGGTAAGAGAGTATTTTTAGAAAGACCAGTGTTGTCTATAAATACATGTATGCTAACTGCACAGGTCATTTCATCCTCCTAATGTATAGACAAATTTTGCTATCCATCACCTAAATAATCCATGAATCTTCACCCAACACTACTAGTTTATCCATTTTTCATGTTTATTTTTTCATAGATATTAATCATTTAAATCTATTTATAAAGGTAATGTATTTACATGTCTAGACATCTGAATATTCAAGCACCATTTCTCATTCTGTGCAGAAAAAATTGATTAGCCGTACCTAGAGAAAATTTGTCAGAGAGTAACTGCCAATATTAACATCTGCCAGCCAATCTTCTTTTAATCAGCAGCAAAAAGAAGTGATTTTGCCTCTTGGGAGAGCTTTTGAAGTTTCCTGTCTCAATTCATAATTCGTATCTCTCAGGGGTGCGAATATGAATAATCTTATAGTTCTCCATAACTTCATCTATCAAATGTGTGAACTGATGACAGGGTTCTAGCAACAAAATGCTGGGACAATGACGTGCCTTAGGCTGCTCTATTAAGAGAAAAAAACAGAGTCAGTTTAAAAGACTTGTGGTCTGAAATGAACTCTTGGGGTAGAATTGACCCAAGGTATGCAGTTTGATGGAAAAGAAAAGATCAGTGCAAATACAGAAGCAGTTATTATGTCTCGGTGAAAACAATGTTAGATCTTTGCAGCAGTATGCAGCCCAGGGTACACGAACTTCAAACAAGCCAACAAACAAACAGAATGTTAGAGCTGAGATATCAAAACCACAGAGACTTGGTGGATGCCGATTCCTACCCTCTATCATTTCATGATCAGTATACCCAAGACATCCTCCAGCCACCACATCA
>JANHGB010018967.1:0-10626 GCA_026283785.1 Coracopsis vasa | reverse complement strand
GTCCTGCAATCACAGTGAAATCTAGTAAAGAACAGATTACTATAGTAAGAAGAAAACAGTATTTACTCAAGCTGAAATGACCTATTGCATATTTAAAACCAAATTACAAATCTAAGCTACCTGATCAGTTTCCTGATGTCGGTATTTTGGTATAGGCTTATGAACTGTGCCTGAAATGACTAAATTTAAACAGACTACTTCCTTTAAATAAAAGGTACTCTCCCAAGTGGAAAAAAATTGCACACTTCTTCCCAAGAGTTTAGGGGTTTTTAAACAGCAACTATGTACAAAGCAGCATTTACAGAAATGCCACACAACTTTCATGTATTTGTATATAGAACATGCTTTCTGCAGCTTATCACCTTGCAGTAACTCATTACTGTGGCTTATCCATGAACCAAAAAAACCTGTGCTTTATGTAGTTTTCTTTAAAATTAAAGAGTGATGAACATTTAAGAAAACCTTTTCTGAAGTGTAGGGAAAGAGGGAATCAGAGTAAGAATTTTGATACAACTTCTCCACTTTTATCTCTGGTCTCTCACAAATTGTTTAAAGAAAGTATTCCATATGCCTCCCTAAAATGCTACAGTGATAAAAACTATGAAGTTTAAAAACCTGTTTATCACAGATGCTTACAATCTTTACTGTAATAGTCAATGTCAAGTCTCCAGACAAGACCAGTATTGGGGAAAGCACACAGAGAAAAATTAAAAATGAAGAAATAAAATAAAATGAAAGAATCCCTCAAACCACTAACTGCTTTTGAAAATAACACCTTAACACAAAAAGGTCTTGAAGGCACAAAGTATTACTGAGTATCTAGAAACAAAATAAATTCAAGCTGCACAAACTAGCACCAGTCTGAACCTGATGTGATTGAAAGCAACGGTCTTCATTCAGCTGTGTCAAAATGTATGAGAAAAATAGTTATCTGAGACCATTTAAACATGTTAAAGAGATGCTGTAGCTCTGTATCCTTGTAACGGTACTGGGAGACACACTAAGTACTGACTGCGCAAACACAACACATCCACGTCTAAAAAAACCCCCACAGTCTGCCTAAAGTTAAAGCTTGATCCGTTGGTGAGAAGTGCTCTATGATGTGAGGGCATGTGAAAGGGAATTTGAATCAATGAGTCAGGCAATCCCAAATTCTCTGCAAGATTTTGACATAATACAGACAACATGTGAGAGAAGTCACTCCTCTCTTCTCCACAGAAAATGAGAACACTGGCATTCAGAACGCCAATCCACCAATTCCAAAAGACAAGATACGTCATAAAATAAATAACAAAATTTAAAAAATCAGAATTCTTAAAACATTGTTTTCTTCAATACTGTTTCTAGTAAATGAAAAAGATACAGATTCATCTCCTATTTCCCCAATGTAATCTGACATTTCTATTGTTAATCAAAAATGGCTTATCTGGCATAGAAAATCCATTCTAAATTTGCAAAGAGGCAAGCTCATAAAAACACATTGAGCACAAAGTTTTAACGAGGAAATGCTTTTAGAATTTCAGACTAAGTATCTGTGTTTTAAACAGAATTCGCTGCCTGTACAGGGCAGGCTTTAATCCTTCTTCCAGCCATCAACTCGTGTTAGAAACTAATGGAATTTTTTCCTGTGTAAGGATTTCGCTGTATTCTCTCAGCTGTTTATTAAGATTGCAGAAGGGAAAAGGTTGTCTGGACAATTTTAAATGGTGAGGATCATCACATTAAAAAATGCATTAAAAAGTGGTTTACCGTAAGTAAAAGCATGTCAAGTTCAACCCTGATTATCATTTAATTCCATTTGAACTTGCTTCTGCATTAAGCAGGAAAACCAAGTTTGTGTATGAAGAAGGCAGGTTTGAATTTTAATAGCTATTCATGAAGGTGAGCCAAAGAATTAATTTGATTTTGATTGAAAACAAAGATCAGGGTTTGATTTTAATTTATGGGACCGTATCCTTCCATTCCACCCCAAAAGTCTCATCTTACCCATTCAGACCATCACACAAATATTTAGAATTTTCATAACAGAAGAGCATAGGGACAAATTCCTTAATTCAACTGACTGAATCTTTGCAACGTAATCTTACATCTGCAATGTAAGTTTAGTCTTACATTACGGATGACATCTCCAGCAGCCCAGCAGTACACAGTGAGACCCAGTCAGTCCTTCTTCAGAGACTGCTCATGTTAAGAAATTATTATTATTACTTTCCGCTTAACAAATATGTCACTAATAAACCATTTCCACCTTGGAATTGCACTTTATCTTACTTATATTAAGTCTGCAATGACAGAGGATAGGGAACAAGCGATTTTTAAGACATGCATATAGACCATCTTTTCTGTACACTCTTAAGCCTACTGCCATGGAGGTACACTGTGGTACGTGCCCTGAGCTATGTTTTAAAGAGAGACATGCTAGATTTGAAAACCTGAACACCCTCCATTCATATTTATAATTTAGGTGTCCTTTCCTCAACAGCATTGTCCAAACTATTTACTCCACATTGACATATGATACACCAAACTTTCAGCCTCAGCTTTTGGCTTCCTTTTAGATTTCCATTCCATCTTATGGCAGCATGACACAGCCAGGAGCTAAGAATAAACAGTGGCACACTGAGCCAGCCACCCAAGATGACAACAAAAGAGCAATGCCTCCTCAGGACTTCAGACACTTTAGATCTGCTCATTACTTTCAACTCAGCCTCTTATATGCTACTTCAGTTATTTTACTTATGTCCAGTGAATTTCACTACAAAATTTAGAGATGATTTTCTGAGTCTCATAAAACCTGTGTGAGACCGTTTAGAATGGCTTTTGAAGTTGTTCAACCCCGGTGACAAAACCACATTCAAGTTTTCAACCTATGATCTCAGTCTGCTACAGATATATACAGAAGTTTTAAAGTTTTAAATATGCATTACCAAAAAGCAAAACCTAACTTTTTTAATATACCTATTCTAAATAAGCCTTTAATGCAGCAGGGTAAGCCTTTCCAAAGCAGCAACTTTGCTTACAAGACCCAGCTCACTCAACCTGCAAGCAAAATGACTGCAAAAGGTTTAAAAACCTTTTCAAATTGCATGGAATGTGTTTTCTTTAAAGACTTTAGAAAAACTGTGAAAAAAAGACATACTAAAGAAACAGAAAAATTATTGGAACAGTGTTACATTATCCTTAGAAATTGAAGTAAAAACTATTTCTACAGAAAGAGCTCGGTGGTGGAATTGCCTAATAGTGGTGGAGATAAATTGGTTTTCTGCCTCAGCAGCAAAAACATTTCCTTTCCTGGGCATTCTCTCAATAGCAACAATCATATAATGACAAATAGATTTTCTTCCTTTCATTCTCTCCCCATTCAGAACTACAAAAGAGAAACAGCCTTCACATGACTGCAGTAACCTGTTAACTCTTGTGTTCCAGTACTTAGTTATGAGTAAAGCGCACACAGCAAATGGAGAAAGAAATCAAGGCAAGAGCTCAGTTAAACAATGTGATTATATTCCAAACATCCACCTGATGACCAAGTAGCAAGACAAGAAGATATTACGGATAGTGACACCTGTGAGAACATATTTATAAACACACTTGGTTTTCAAATACGTACAGTCAGAAGAGTTACTTCTGATATTAAATGCTTACAATTCTTGCAACAGTGAGAAATGTGATGTTACTTTTGTATTGTAATGTAAAGATGCCTGATGCTGCATGGCCCTGTTGAATGTCATGTGATCAGAAGCAGACACTTGCTGGCAGACGTGCTGCTAAAGTTGATATCAGATCACAGAGACCTCATGGCACACGCAGTCCACAACAAGGGGTCCACGAGGATCCCCTGCTAGATGTGCACTCTTCTTGACTCTCTCTGATACAGAGTAAGACCTTTTGGGTCTTGGCCAGAAGATTTTATTACAAGACCAATGAAAACAAATAATAAAAAAAAAACCACCCAAACCCACAAGTTCGTTAAAAATGCCTTTACGAAGTCATGGAGCTACAGACTTGGACAATGGAAGATAAGCATTTCATAATAAAATAGGAAAAACTTGCCTATTTCAAAGGTAACTAGAAAAAAAGAACCAGCCAATGAGGTACATGAAGGCTCCAAAGTCAACAGTGAGTCCCCCAAAAGGCCATGACTGATTTCAGTGAGTTTTGTATTACAGTTCAGTGTAACAGTTCTGTAACCACCTAGTTATTTTACAAGTGGGTAAATATTAATAACTCCCATTTATGATTCAGTATTTAAAGGTAGGATAGAATGACAACTATTAGAAGCATGCATACTTAAGATTCGCTATTCCTTTTTATACAACCCTCTCTACTCCCTTTTTAAGCAATGCAGCTCTAAGTCTTCAGTACATTCTCTGAACAACTTCAACATTGCAGATTGTAAGATGGTAGGAGCAGAGTTTTGTCTTCCCTTGGGTATACATGCTGTTTGCAAAAGCCTGGTTTACAGATGCAAATTATTAAGATAATGCTGAGAAATTTAATAAAACATTAATTAACGATCTTCTGTTCAATGTCCTACAGAACTCTTGTGGGATTCAATTAGAAACAGGTAAATGCATTCAAAAGACAGAATCTGGTTCTTTAAGCAAGAGGTTCCCCTTTCAAATACCTTCATGCTTATACTATCATTATTTCAGGCAGCTTCTAAAAGTCTTAAGATGAATTTTCTGTTCTAATTACCTGTTGGATGCAGCAGACAAGCACTTTCCAAGTATGTATTAATGTCTGTGGCTTTGATCTAATATCCAAGAGCTGGTTTATCTATGCTGTAATTTATTAACATACATAAATATATACTAATCTTTCCTGTGGTTCACAATATTAGATCAAAACAGAAAAGGTATTTTAGATGAGGAAACTTCTGGTAAAGTAATTCTAGTTTCTCATTCATACTGTGGAAGCAGCCATCATCCCTCCTTTATCTGATCCAAAATGTGATGGTAGTTTTATTTTTAAACCTGTTTCATCAACACACAATGATTTGTACGTTATTAAAATCCTTACACCAGACTCCCATGTTGTTTAAAAAAGAAAAAGGTATCATTTTGTCAAAGATGGAGAAAAAATGACTGCTTTTTAGGATAAGCATATTTTAAATATCCAAGTCTGTCCTATTTGGGGCTTTTTTTGATAAATTAACATAAAAAAATAGTACCAAGAGCAATAAAGAGGAAGTAACAAATACACAAGAATCAGGCTTGCATTAATCTGTTATACTGTGCACACTTCCAAGTTTCAAGCCCTGTCAAGAACTTGCCTCTGAATGCCTATTTCTCTGTTCTTTATCCTCTATCAGAGTGTAGTAAACATTTATCCTTTCAAGTTTACAACTTAATTTCTTGCCAAATGGAATACATTTTGTGAATTCAAACATGTAATGGGGCTTTATTCTTTTAACTGAACTTACAAATATTTTGAGGTTTCATGCCAAATTTTCTATATTCAGCAATTTGGGTCTTTTCCAGCCATTTTCATTTATGATCTCTCTCTATGATGAGTTGGAAGTTATTAACACAGAACCCCCTAAAAAATCATAACTGACAAGAGGCAGAAAATAGTGTTGTCACTGGACTGGAGCAGAGTGACCCGCAGTCAAGCAGATCTACCCTCTGCTCCTAACTCCAGCAACTGCTTGATGACTGTTACTCACCAAATTCAGCCCACAGGTGGGAATCCTGTGCTGAATTTCCATTTTGTGAAAGTATTTGCAGCTAAGTCATGAAAGCAAAGATTTATACTGGAAACCTAACAAGAACCAACAAGGAAGGTCTCACCACTAAGTAAAAAACAGGGGCTGAGAGGAAACATCAAGTATGTGCTCCAAGAAGAGAATGAAGAATTTCCCTTCTTAATAGCAAAGGAGGGACGGTTGTGTTTCACCACCAAACTCACTTTAGTACCTTGGTTATATTAATAAAAGTGAAGAATTAACTTTGAATGTCTACAGATTAAGGCAAAAACCCAGAATTAGCATGAAACTCTCGCTGGTTAATATGTAATGAAGAATACACAATTCCTTTAAACAAAAGTAAGAAATACACCACATATTGTTTATACCGAACACAGTTGGGGACGTGAGCCTTTCGCCTGGGAAAACCATCTTCAAAGTAGCAACTGTTTTCCCAGCTGTGAATACTCTTTCCTGGGAAATCTGTTCCTATCGTTACAAAAATAATTTTCAAAGGAATGTAAAATTATTCAGCCTAATCTATGCATATCCATATTTCAGACACTATTTTGTACCTCCTTAGGCTTGTCTGTTTACAAAAGGCCTCCTATTCTCTATTAACACTATATTGTGTCACAAACAAATTTACCTTTTTTAATGAATAAATAAATGTATGGCTAAATTAATAAGATTATTTAAAGCAACTCTATCAATATTCTGATGGAAAAGTCTTCACAGGACACAAATGTTTCAGTCCCATAAGCAGCTACCCTCAAAGTTTGGGTGGGCTCTTTTAATTTTCTTTTCCCTAATTTGAGAAATATTGCATAGATAAGAAAGCAGACAAACCACCAAGTAATGTGTCACACAGTGAGTCAGAAATGCCAAATAGATTTATAGCTTCATGACTGTTTTTCAACTGTCATGAAGGCCATCATATAGTAAGGCAATAAGAAGCCAGTGGGCCAGCAAACAGTAAACTTGTCTGTGCGAGTGAAAAAAAAAACCCCACAAATAAACCAAGAATAAACATTCAACTGAAAGACATCCCAAAGAAAAGAGAAATAGGCCCAACATTTCTATTACAGACTGACCAAAACCAGCCGACTAACAAGAGCACACTAATATCCATATTGACATTTAACTTGGCCATTTTGAGAAATAGCTACCACCCACCCACCCCCCTTTATCACCAGACCACTGCTAACTGCTGATGCATCCTTACATCAGGCATCAGGAAACGGGGGAAAAATATGAAAGATTATGTCATCTTCTTTTCATAACATGGACAAAATTCTATCTGCATGTTAATAATACTTCAAAGATTGTCAAAAAGACAGAACAACATACTTATTTTATGGGGTTATGCAAAATTAAATTTTTGGAATTTACTTTCCTTTTTTCAATATTTAATATCTTTTTTCTACATATGTCTTAAGCAAAAATAATAACCCTGCATAATGTTCTTTACTGTGAGGGTGGTGAGACACTGACACAGGGTGCCTGAGAAGCTGTGGCTGCCCCATCTCTGGCAGCATTCAGGAAGAGGCTGGATGAGGCTTGGACCAAGCTGCTCTAGTGGAAGGTGTCCCTGCCCATGGCAGGGGTTTGGAATTGGATGAGCTTTAAGGTCCTTTCTGAACCAAACCATTGTGTGATTCTGTAATAACACTAATGCATACAACAGAGGATTAAGCCAGTAAAGCAAAACAAAACAAATGCAGGAAGTGTTGATAGTGGAATTGCAATGCAAGCAGTTTCCAAAATATATTTTTAATGCATATAAGATACAGCTAATATTGGTAGCCTGGTAATCAGAAGAAAATCTTGCAACATCACATTACGTTGTAACTTCATGGCATTTTTTAGGATGGGAAAATACAAAGCAAGTTATTTTGATGCTTACAAGATAAACTTCCTATTAACTAAAGAAAAATAATTAATGGAACAATAAAGGATTAGTAAGTTTGCTTGCAAATCATCCACAGCTCAATATTTCAACAACAGGCTTTGATATGAATTAGTGGGTTGTCAAATAAATAAATACACTTTCTGATGATAGCTTTACACTATCTGCTTGATGGAGTTTGTAGCACGAATGCCTGGTTTGCGTTCATTAAACATTCAAATTACTACCCCAGTTACTTGATGATAAGCAGCATTAGAGATCATATCAAAGTAATATTCCCAGCTATTCCACCAAGTTCATGCCAAAACATTTATGCCCACAGCTTAAACATAATTTTATGGGGTTCTCCACCACTACAAATAATGATTTTAAAGAATGATTTTTCTGTGGTTTGCTCTGCTGTAGTACTAGCTTAATAACTCCTATTGGTCTTTCTGATAACCCCCAAAAAGCTGAATAGAAAAACCTTTTCACTACTAATTTTGCCATTTTCCATTTAGTAAACAGATCTTCCTGTTTGGGCACCTGCACACAAGCCCTCTGAGTATAAAGAAAGACCATGAGCTACTTGTTTATTTGCCATTGTTTGTACTATCCGTATGGAATCTCAAAAATTAAATTCCTTTCCCACTGATTATGCCTTTATCTGGGGAAAATGTTGATTCCTCCTCCTCCAACCATTTGCAATGCTGATAGCAAGGAACACACAAGGGAACCCACTGACTGTATGAGCCTTATCTAAAGTACCCTTCAGCCAGGATTTGATTCATAAAGACTGACTGCCTCTTCATTACTATAATTTTCCTTGAAGTTACAATGTTTACCAGACTAAACTGGGAAAACCAGGAAATTAATATTGTTTTCTATGGATTATAAATTGCCTAATAGATGTTCAGTTCTGGAACAATTTAATACTGTTCTGTGGAAACCCTGCAGCTCCGAAAACAACAATTGGAGAAACAAGATCTCCCCTTAAAATTATAAGGTTAAAGGATCCTTTGATACAGTGAGGTTATTCTGGGTAGAACTCAAGTAGCCTTCACAAACAAAGCAACCACAACATGCTGTTCCCTATCTATAGCGTTGTGTCAGTACTGCTGTTTCAGTAAGTTTTCTGGTGCTAAGGCAGCTGAAATTTTGAAAAGTGAGGAAATCCATAAACAGAAGCCAGACAAGAGAATTGCAAACAAGCACTTCTAATGCTTCTGTTATTTCAAGATGACATGTTAACAACATCATAAAGATTTTTTTTTCAGAGACCCGAACCAACATTGATTTGTCTCAGACAAGGTCTTTCAGAAAGTTTTTCTTTCAGAAGCCAGTATTTAACTTCAAACCACCAATAAAGACGGCACATTTTAAATCTCTCTTCTTTATGCCTGTGTCACTTGACAAGTCAAAAGAATAAATGCAAACTGTCAGAAGGATTAACATACAAATATGTTAGTAAACTACAAAATCAACGAAAGGAAGAAAGTAAAACTGATCTCCAGGCATTTAAACAAAACAAACAATAAAAATCAATGTTTAAAATCCAAGGTTTATTGACAAGTAGCTAAATAAAACAGTAACATTATGAAAATCTGTCAGAATAAACACAGGTCTGAATTAAGTTTTAAAACTTGCACTGCTCAGCTCCACTAGACATGTGTCATTTAAAACTGTGTGGTTGTAAGATCATTCATGAAAACATTTATATTGGTCTTGAATTGCTCATTGTGATTTAATATAAACAGAAGAAATTGAGTAGATGAAAATCAATAAAACATCAAGATTACTCTGAAAGGTCAAGCTGTTCCAAGAAAAATGCTTTGGTCTCAGGCTGGTAAGAGTTTTTGAAACAAATTTCAGAAAGGAATGACCAATGTACACTAAATCCAGCCACTTCAGATACATTTCAACTTGCCTGCCTGCAGCTATATAACCAAATCAATTAGAGATTTACATTTTCCACTTTAGAGACTAAAATTGCTGTACTAGAATAGGAAAAAAAAGTAAATCACAGGAAAGGAAAGTGACTTAATGAACCAGTGAAAACTCTCTCCCACCAAAAGCAATGTGTCATATAGCTATCTTTTGAATTCTTTCCATCATATATGAGACTCCTTAGGAGAAACTGGAGTCTACCCATCCTTACTTTAAGAATGCCAAAAAAAAGTTTTCTTTAAATCAGCTGCCGCATTAAAAGTCAATCACAGCTCATCAGAGTCCAGTCATCATGATTCAGGAATTTCTGTAAATATATCAAGGTTCCAGTTTATTTTAAAGTAACAGAAATAAAATTAAAGTAAGGCTGCAAAATAAACATTCTCAGCAGTTGCCTTAATTTTTGTTCCAAATTTCTTCTTTGGAACCATCCCAACTAACTGAGCATATCACTGCAGCCTCAGAGTGCCTCCTGATCTTCCTGTACACACAAAACAATTTTACCTTGTTTTCTACTACATTTTCCATGCTGTTGAGGTTTGGTGACCAAAAGCATTTTGAAGCATAACTGCCATTGTGACTTAACTGAGTACATCACCCAAAGCTGGGAGCATACATCCTGAACAACAATCATAAACTGGCAAAGAGGTAACTTCCATTAATCGTTTCTGAAGTGAAATTGTTTTAAGATCTGCCTAAACATTTTTTATTCTCTACAGCCATTTCAAACAAAAAAGAAAAAAGTGGCCTACTAACTTACACTTTCCTACTATCAACAATTACAGCTTATAGAGCTGATGCCAAAAAATGGCTTGTCATAGACCTTACATGGTACTCCCTAAAACTAACACTATATACAAGTTTAAGCCACCCACTGACACCAACTTTTATAATTCCAGGAACTGTTGTGCCTAGTAGTGTTTCCCAATAGTATTAAGGATTCTTCTTTGCTTTTCACACTTGCTTTTTTTTTTTCACAGTCCTACAGCCTGCATGGCCAACAAAAACTAACGGGGGGGGGTTCCAAGAGAATTTACCACTTGACATCAGATGGTCCAAAAAGGTCCCACTTGCAAAGGGTTTGAAGCCCAACAGGGGCTTTTTC
>JANHGB010018965.1:0-35020 GCA_026283785.1 Coracopsis vasa | reverse complement strand
AGCCCGGGCCTCGGCACTGGACAGGCCGGGCCGCGCCGCGCCGAGGGAGCTGCTGGAGCCGTTCCCGTTCCCTCAGAGCCGCCGTGCGCCGCGGCGGGGTTCTTTATCACCACAAGAACTACCACTGAAGCGATCAAGGAACAAACAGTACCGGTGCCGAACGTCGCGAACACCGAATTGTACAAATTGCGACTGAGGAGCTGAAAAAAGGTTTATACTTTTTACACAAATTCAAATGGAATAAATTATTCACGGAGCCTTCGCTCTGCGGCCTCCTCATTCACCGCGGGGCCGCCCCGCCATGGCCTCACTTCCTGCGCCCTGCCCGCACTGACGCGCTCACTGTGCGCCGGAAGTGGTGGCGGCGGCGGAGGGGCGCGGGCTGCCCTGAGGGGAGCGGTGCCGTGAGGGGAGCCCCGCCATGGCGGAGTGCTCCGGGCTGCAGTTCGTCAGCCCCTACGCGTTCGAGGCGATGCAGAAGGTGGACGTGGTGCGCCTGGCCGCGCTGAGCGACCCCGAGCTGCGGCTGCTGCTGCCCTGCCTGGTGCGCATGGCCCTCTGCGCCCCCGCCGACCAGAGCCAGAGCTGGGCGCAGGACAAGAAGCTCATCCTGCGGCTCCTCTCGGGCGTGGAGGCGGTCAACTCCATCGTGGCACTGCTCTCCGTGGACTTCCACGCCCTGGAGCAGGATGCCAGCAAAGAGCAGCAGCTCCGGTAGTGCAGAGCGTGGCGGCGGCTGTGGCGAGAGCCGCTGTGTGGCTTCTCCGGCTGCTTTACTCGTTGCTGCTGTTGAAGCGCGGCGTGACCCGGCCCTCCGTGTCCCTCAGGAGGCTCTTAGGAGCACCCCGGGTTATGACAGAGCTGGGAGCTGGGTCTCTTGGTCTGACCAGGGGCGTTGTGGAGTCTCCCTCTCTGGAGGCGTTCCAGACCCGCCTGGACGCGATCCTGCTCTGGGCGGCCCTGCCCTGGCAGGGGGATTGGACTGGGTGATCTCCAGAGCTCCCTTCCAACCCTGATGGTTCTGTTGGGGATCTTTCTCCCCCTGGAAGTGCCTGGGGAGGTGCCCAGGCTGGGGGGACAGGCAGGGGTGGGGGCCCTTGGTCTCACTCGACTCTGGTCAGAGCAGAGGTGCTTGAAACTGTGTTGGCTATGGAATTCCATTCCCTGATGTGCTGTAGTTAATGTAGTCTTTTCTGGTCACTAGCAAGATAGAAATCCCTGCAGAGCTGCCACGTTCCTTTAGCTGCAGCTGTTCTGTGTGTGCAGAAGCGTTTAATGGCTGTTTTTAATTGTCTGTTAGGCACAAGCTGGGAGGAGGTAGTGGAGAAAGCATCTTGGTGTCACAGCTTCAGCATGGGCTGACACTGGAATTTGAGCACAGCGACTCACCTCGTCGGCTTCGCCTTGTGCTTAGTGAGTTACTGGCAATTATGAATAAGGTAAATTTCTCTATTTGTGGGCATTTACAAGTGTTACAGCAGGGAAATGCACTCTGGATGGTTGATGTGCTCTCTGGTTCTGGCTCTGGTGCTGCTGCTGCTGGATGTGGGTACTCCAGTTCTTATCTGCTTCAACAAAACTTGAAGTCTCAGTCTGATTGGACTGGAACCTGGGTATAAACCCCTCGTGTATCCCTTCACTTCCTGTAGGAAGTCTTTCTTCTTTGGAACAAATGAGGGTGATGTTTGCTAATCTGATAAAGACTCTAATATGCTGTACTCAAATACAGTGTGATTTTGTGAAGCATCAGTGCAGAAATCATACTTGAAAACAAAATTACGACTTTTCTCCATCCAGTTCTTTACTCCTATTGCAGTATGATATTAGACACCATATTTCTCTTACTTCTCCTTCCTGGTTCCCCTTTTCCCCCCCACCCCCAGCACTTTATTTTCCTTGTGTAAATATTTCTCATTCTAAACACTTTTCATGCCTGTTCTGTGTTGATAGCTGTACATTTTGGCAGATTTCATGTATTCAATCTGCTGAGTTTAAAGCCATAAAAGACTGATTAGACAGATTGCTTCATAAAGCCTGTTTGGTGATGGTGAATAATGTCTTGTAGGTGTCGGAATCCAATGGTGAGTTTTTCCTCAAGTCCTCCGAGCTCTTTGAGAGCCCTGTTTACCTGGAAGAGGCAGCAGATGTTCTCTGCATTTTGCAAGCAGGTGAAGTATTCTGTATTTGTAGTGTTTTCTAATCTCTTACAAATACAACAAAATCACTTGGAGCCACTGTGACTGATTTAAGGTCAATCTAGGCTGTCAAGCACTTTGAGAGAGGAATAGATCATCGGTTGTTTTTCCATTCATTGGCTTGAGTGTGTTATTTTGCGTATTAAATGCAAGGTTTAACTTGTTTCACAGTGAAACACTGTGACTTTCAAACCCCTCTTTCCATCCAGAGCTGCCATCGCTGTTGCCGATAGTTGATGTGGCCGAAGCTCTGTTGCACGTTAAAAATGGAGCCTGGTTCCTCTGCCTTCTGGTGGCCAATGTTCCTGATAGCTTCAATGAGGGTGAGTTACAGTTTCTTCTTGTCTAGATAACTTTTTCTAAAGGTTTGAAATGGTGTCTAGCAATACAGCTAATTCTGGGCTAACCCATGTTTCATACGTGTTTGAGCTGAAGAGCGTTTGGCTTACGAAATACATATGAATACATTTATACCTGGAGATGCTGATGGGCTCCCATTCTCATGTTGATTCCCCTTTCTTGTAGACTCATCGTGTGGATGTTGCAGCTATTCATGTGTAGGTCACCCTTATAAAGGCTGACTCAAGTGGTGCATGACCAGGACTACAAACCTGGTCTGGCCTTGTCCGTAGTTCTTGTCCCTTACGAGGTGAAAAATCTGTGTTGCTGGTGCCTGTTTAACATCCCTTATCTCACAATAAGATTTCAGTCTCCAGGGCTGCCAGATTCACAAGGTACATCCAATAGAGTATGAGTAGTAACTGAATGACAGATAAATCTGTAATGACCCTGTAATTTCTCTGAGGAGAAAGACTATCTCCTTGGTTTGCTTATTTAGTGTAGATCATGTGTTCTTGCCCAGACAAAGTTTGTGTGGCCCAACTAATAAACGATAGCGAGCTGAACAGAACGGTTTGGCTTGTGTGATTCTGTTCATGTGGCTTTCTGTTGGAAAGGGTGGATTTTCTTACACCTCCCGTTGCATATTTAGTCTGCAGAGGTTTGATTAAGAATGGAGAACGGCAGGATGAGGAAAGTGTTGGGGGCCGACGCAGGACAGAAGCACTCCGCCACCTGTGTAAAATGAACCCTTCCCAAGCTCTGAGGGTCCGGGGCATGGTGGTAAGTCTGTCATTAGTCTATCATGAGAATCATCATTATTGGAGCTTTAAAAACAGCAAAGATCATTGAACCTGAGCATTTTATCTAGGTGGAAGAGTGTCATCTACCAGGTCTTGGTGTGGCTTTGACCTTGGATCACACCAAAAATGAATCTTCAGAGGATGGAGTGAGTGACCTGGTGTGTTTTGTGAGTGGTTTGCTACTTGGAACAAATGCAAAGGTTCGAACCTGGTTTGGGACTTTTATCCGAAATGGCCAACAGGTATGAAGACCTTTGAATATTCTGCTGCTCTTAGTGCTTGTGGTAACTTCTCTGGATGTGGGCACCCCTATTTGTCCAAATGTTAAATAAATCCTGTCTTGGAGCTGCTTGTACAAAGCAACCTCTTCCCATGGGACCATTGAGTCTATAAATAGTGTCCCTGAAGGCAACAGCTTTCAGTTGTTCCTCTGAGAGATTTTCAGGCATGGAAACCAGGGGATTGTAAGCTTCTAATGTTTGCCTGATGAATATATTCATCCTCAGTGTTCACAATAGGAAGTTGTGTCTTGACTTCCTTAGTCAGCTGAGTTAGTTAAAGGTTGTGTTTTGGTGTGATTTGCTGTTGTAATATGATCGTGTGTTGCTGTTGCCCTCATACTGAAAATTCTGTCTAAGAAGAATTCTTTGTCCCCTTCTCTCCCCACTTCTGTTTTTTTCTCTTAACTTCATCATTACGGAAGCTTCTATTTAATACATTGTTCAATGGGATGGATTTTACATTGTTGCTCTCATCTTTTAACCTCTTACACAGAGAAAAAGAGATAATATCAGTTCTGTGCTTTGGCAAATGAGGAGGCAGCTGCTCCTGGAGCTCATGGGAATCCTTCCCACGGTTCGCAGCACACACATTGTTGAAGAAGCAGATGTTGATATGGAGCCAAATGTGTCTGTGTATTCAGGACTGAAGGAAGAGCATGTCGTGAAAGCCAGTGCATTGTTACGTCTCTATTGCGCTTTGATGGGAATTGCTGGGCTGAAGTAATGAATGTTCTAATGCTCTGTGTTCTTTATTCACTGTCTGTCCATTTAAACAGAGGTTGAGAGCTTTGTGCACTTCTAACATGAGCTGTCTCTTACTGCCATTGTGTCCTTGGAACAGGCTTGGCAGGACTCACCAGTTTTGGTACTAGGGGAGGCCCTTCTCGTGTGGAGGGCTGGAGCTGCCAGCTGATGGAAGCTTCTTTATAGTGCAGAGAGCAAATGTTGTTTGTAATAATAAGTAATGCCGCGGTTCATGGAGGGAGGGGTGGTTTTCACTTTCCAGTATTATTCTCAGTAGGAAAAGTTTTTTCATTCTGATGGTAAAGATCCATTTATGAACTTTACTGATATTTTTGGTTTTAATCTAAAATGATTTAGTAAATGTGGTGCTTTCTCCAGTGTTGCAAGATCAGTTCTACAGACTTGTTAAATGAAGGCTAAGCCCAAGTGGTTGGAGCAGGGTGTAGAAGAGAAAGTAGTGAAAAGCCCTAGCAACAGACAGTGTACGAATTCTGAATTTCTATTGCTTTGCTTTTACTTTCTAGAGGGTGCTAATGTATCATCTTTACACACTGTTAGTTTTAACTTAAGTATTTAATACTAATAGGCAAGATTATATCCTGGGGAAATTTTCTCATTGTTGTTCTCTCTTAACAGAGATTTTTATGTCTTTAAAGAGAATTACGAGCTGATCTTGATAGTTATTTATTGATAGCAACTTGATAAAGAGATTAAATAACAGAGAATATGTGATGAGATGAGAAATCTCCTCACTTTTAAATTAGCAGCATGGCTTTTGTTCTTTCTCTGTCCTATTCAGACCAACTGATGAAGAAGCTGAGCAGCTACTGCAGCTAATGACCAGCCGGCCTCCTGCAACTCCAGCTGGTGTTCGCTTTGTATCTCTTTCTTTTTGTATGCTTCTGGCCTTCTCCACTCTTGTCAGGTACTTCTCAATAGAGGAAGAGCTTTGTAAAGATGTTAATGTTTTAGCACTGTTAGGGCAGTGACCTCACCAGAGCTGCACAGTTTTTCTCTCTTAATTCTTTATACAAACCTCTGTGTGTTGATTGAAGGGGTTTGGCTCAGACTGTGGTGAGTAAATTGATGGTCCAATCTGCTCTCCCTCTTGTTTATAGCAAATGTTTTGAAAGGGGAGCATTGGCATTAGCTTCATTTGAAGTGGGTTTTGCTAAATACCAGTGTTTATCAGCTGTTTGAGGCCAAAATGAAAGTGTCAGAATGTCTCCTGGCTTAAGATTCCTCCAGTACTGGCTTTTCTGCTAGTGATTGTTAGCAAAACTAGTGGTGTTTCCTGGGAAAAGGATCTTATAAGGATTTTCTTTGTGCAGCACCCCAGAACAAGAGCAACTCATGGTTATGTGGCTCAGTTGGATGATAAAGGAAGAAGCTTACTTTGAAAGGTGAGAGCAGGCAGCTTTTGTTTTCAATCATTCCAGTAATCTCACATTTACTTATGTCCTATTGGAAATCAACTCCTCTTTGTTATCATTAGCATTTCAGGTGTATCTGCTTCTTTTGGGGAGATGCTTCTCTTGGTAGCTATGTATTTTCACAGTAACCAGCTTAGTGCTATCATTGATTTGGTCTGCTCCACCTTGGGAATGAAGGTAAGTCCTAAACTGTTTCTAGCACGTATGTTTCTCTGTTCTTTAACATTTTGCTGTGTATTTATACTCTTATATCTACTATAATTTTGATATAAAGAACTTTGGTTTAGCTGTTATACTTAAAGCAAATGTACAGTAAAAGAAAAGGGTACCTAAATAAATGAGTTCCTCTAGAAAAACATTAATCTGTGCAGTCCTTGATACAGAGCAATGTTAGGATGAAACATAATAGGTACATTCTAAAAGTGCTGACCTGTTGGGGTCATTATTTGCAAGAAGTGATGTTATTTTAGAAGCCTAATTGAAGTAATTTCCAAACTGAGCTGTAAATATCTTAAATAGTTTAAAGAAATATGTAGATAGGTAATAATTAATTTCTGAAGATTCCCAAGGGAGGCTTGCCTTCACATTGCTGGGGTGAAACGGTGTCTCAGCAGATGTGAAAGGTAGGTAGGTAGTTTTTTGGATAAGGAAGATAGGGAGTGATGAACTTGTGATGTTTGAAAATGTTTGTGTTTTACCTGTGTAGATGTGAATGTTCTCTGGGTATCCCAGTGAAAACAAGTTTAGAAAGTTGAAAAGTTAGCAGTTTATAAAGGAATATGCAGTACTAATGTACAGGAAAGCCAGAACTTGAAATGACAAGTACTTTCTTCTTCGTTTCAGATTGTTATTAAGCCCAGCTCACTCAGCAGAATGAAGACAATCTTCACACAAGAGATTTTCACTGAACAGGTATTTTAAGCCTGGTTCTTCTTCTCCTTCCCACCCCCGCCCCCCTACCCTTATTTTTTCCCTTTTGCTCTTTTTTCTTTCCTCTGTAATCACTTCAGTTTGACCTACAAGAAGAATCCAAGCCCTGATGGTACTGAAGAGCCTTGGCTCGCTCTTCTTCTACTCTGATCTGAATATGCTTTTTGAACACTTGGCTGTTTTAAGCAGCAGCCAAGGGAAGGAACCATTTTTGTTCACTGTGAAGTTATGTTTTGCAGTAGCAGGAGATAGTTCACAAGTGGTGTACATGTGCTACTGCTCTGCACATACTGTATTAAACTACATAAAAATGATCTTCAGCCTCCAAACAGCCAAAACCAAGTAAATGGCAGAAAGACTGTAGCTGTGTGTGTTTGTCACCTTGTGCTTAGGTACTGTGAGATTTATGGTATTTTATTTTTGGTGTTAATTACAACTTGCCTTTAGGTTGTTACGGCCCATGCAGTTCGTGTGCCTGTTACAGGCAATCTCAGTGCCAACATTACTGGGTTTTTACCTATTCACTGCATTTACCAGCTGTTAAAAAGCCGATCATTCACCAAGCACAAAGTATCCATTAAGGTATGACCTTCATTTTATTTCTGTTCATAATATTGATTAGGTTTTGCAGGCTGGCGTTTTTTGGGTTGAATTTTAGGAACAGAATTCTTGATGCCTCTTATGGCCTATTGCCATGTAATTGAAGAAGGGGCTGTGTATTAAGTCAGGGTACACAGTTTTAGCTCTGTAATCCAGAGGCCACAACTTAGTGAAATTAAAAATAATAAGAGAGTTATATCTCTTCCCCTGTCTGCACTTAACAAAATCACAGTCGGAATATTTCCAGCCAGGACAAGTTTTATTGGTGGGTCTGTGCAGAGCAGGGTCCATGATACACAGGATACAGTTTATGACCAGGCCCAACTCAGAACTGGTGTTCTGCTTTCCAAAGTCCAAACCTCATTCAGTTACATTTTCTGTAACTGGTTAAAAGGGATGTACTTGCAGCTGAACCAAACTGCTCTCAGCTTTGAAACTGAACAGATAATGGCATGTTTTTTCTAGGACTGGATCTATCGGCAGCTCTGTGAAACCACCACTCCACTCCATCCTCAGTTGCTTCCTCTCATTGATGTCTACATTAACTCTATTCTTACTCCGGCATCTAAATCCAACCCAGAGGCCACAAATCAGCCTGTCACAGAGCAGGAGATACTGAATGTTTTCCAAGGACTGTCTGGGGTAAATGATTTGTTTGCTTCTTTCATATACTTTAATGTGAAGTGTGGTGCAGTGTTTTATATATATGCTTGATGCTGATTTATCAAATTGCCTCACTTTTTTGTCTTTAATGCCTGCATAGTAAACTGCCTCCTGCTACAGGGGTGGTCATGTGTCTTGAAGTGAACCTTGGTAGTGGTACTCAGATTTTTAAGAGGATTGCTATTTGTCCCTGTCTTGCCCTTTTTCTTGTGAACTCACCAACTCAAATCTTAAAAACACAAAGAAAAGCACTTCATGGATTGAAAAGTGGAGGTGTTTAGGTAGGATTTGTATGATTTTTGTATGGACTTGATCTTGTTAGATAAAGATGCTATTTAACTAAAGCACTGCAGCTAGTTTTGAAAGAAGCAGTTTCATGATAGAAGCATGAGAATGGTCACTTGGACAAATGCAGAATGAGTGGCAAGCATTGACTTGCATCAGAATCCTAGGATTACTCCTTGTTACTGTCCCAATATGTCGTTCCCTGCAACTTCAATCCTGGACCTTGTATGATTTGATGTTTTTACACAAGGCTCGCTGCCTGATCTTTCTCATATTTGCAAGGAAATTCCACTTTTCGTTCTCAAGTATCAGGAATGCAGTATGACCTTTCTCTTTTGGTTTTATGTACAGGGAGAAAATACTCGTCTTACTCAGCGATACAGCATCACAACACAATTGCTTGTCCTCTACTATGTCCTGTCATATGAAGAAGCGCTTCTGGCAAGCACAAAGATACTAGGTACATATGAATGCAGCACTGGAAAACAGATGAACTGAAACTTAGATGCAAAGAGAAGAATTCTTACAATAACTAGAATTCATGTTCCTGTCAGATTCACACAGCATAAAAAGCTTAGATTCTTGTAATAAATACAGCATTGCTGTACAAATTTGGGAGAGAAAAGTTTCTGCTAAAACTCTGTAGTTGAGTAATTTGTTTTCCAGGTTAAAAAGGGTCTGAGCTAACCAGAAAAGTACCAGACTTATTAATTCCTTCAGATTGTTGTCTATTCATGTGTCATCAAACTTGCACACACATTTCTTTGGGTTGGTGATTCTATAATTGACAATGCTGAATGATCTCTTTAAATCAGTTCTTAAAGAATGTGGTGTAGTTTATTGACGGAGCTTAATTTCATTGAAAACGTTGTGTTTATGTCTGGTGGGTGGTTTTACCTGCCCTCTTTAGGGTGCCAAACTTGCAGAATTCATCAGTGCTGTTTGAGAAAGGGTAAAGTACTATAAAATAAATGACAGTTCTTCCTGCATTTCTGACTTCCAGGCCACTACAGGGTGTTATGTGTGCCAACAATTTGAATTCCAGGTACCAACCGATAACCATTTGTTTTTTAAGAGTAAAAACCCTTGAATAAGAAAGTGTACATTTGAGCTGTGATCTCAAAACCAGCTGGACTTGGTCAAAGATAGTATGGAGACCCTGGGAACAAATCTAAACGCCAGGAAATCTGTAAATGGAAATCTTCACAGAAACAGTTTCCTGAGTAGCTTAATGTAACACTTCCACAGGAATGAGATGGGTTATTTGGGATTTTCTCTATTTTACTTGGATAATATAGAAACAAGTGCTTTACATTTTCTTTATGGATTTGATTGGGGAAATAATTTTTTCCCAACTGTAACTGTTACATGTGGTTTCTTGTCCTGTTCTCTTATAGCTGCCATGCAGAGAAAACCCAAGTCTTACTCTTCAGCATTAATGGATCAGATTCCAATCAAGTACCTCATCCGGCAAGCACAAGGACTTCAGCAGGAACTGGGAGGTATATATGTGTGTGAAAGTGTCGTGTTTGTGAAGAAGGAAGGCTAAGCATGCTTCCAGCCCAGCGGCTGTTGTCTGTTCCATAGTGTGCCTTCCTTTCTCTTTCTTTTAAAATCCATCAGTAGTAGCTATGAGATTACAGATAGTTTGAGGACAGCAGTTCATTTTAGAGTAGGCCTTGTCGATCTGGAATAGGTTTTAGATTAGGAATTGCCTGAGAATCCTAGAAATTATTCCAGACTGAGTTGAAGAGTCACTGTAGGGTCCTCCCACCTTTCCAAAAGGTAACTTTTCCTTTCTGTTGCAGTTAGAGTATCAGGCTATAAACACACAAGCACTTTGAACTTCTTGGCAGTGATTCAGTTAAGGTCTGTTGTTGAAATGATGGGCACAAATATGTTGGGGTGAAAGATGTAGCTGCTCAAATCTAAGGTGTATACTCTCTTAATACCCCTAAAGGCTTGCATTCTGCACTGTTACGCCTTCTTGCAACTAACTACCCACACCTCTGCATTGTGGACGACTGGATCTGTGAGGAGCAGATCACGGGCACTGATGCCTTACTGAGGAGGATGCTTCTTACGAACATTGCGAAGAATCACTCTCCCAAACAGCTCCAGGAAGGTAAACTACTTCATCTGAAGTGAGCAGTGTTCTTTTTAAATTGGTTGGAATATAGTTGATTTGGAAGTGTGTGGCCATTTAATTCATTTGATCATACTGCATCTGTGTACTGAAAGTGTTCTGCTGCCACGTCAGAAAAAATGTCAGAAGTCCACTTTTACCAAGATCCCATTGTCTTCATTTCACAGCATTTTCCATGCTGCCTGGGAATCATACCCAGCTGATGCAGATCCTGGAACATTTAACACTTCTCTCAGCTGCTGAATTGATTCCGTATGCAGAAGTGTTGACATCAAATATGAATCGCTTGCTGAATGCTGGAGTCCCTCGGGGGATTCTTCAGACTGTCAATAAACTTTGGATGGTTCTTAACACTGTCATGCCAAGAAGGTAGGCTCAGAATACTGGTTAGTGTGTTGGTGCAGTTAGGTGGAATGGCACTTTCAGAAGTCAGGACACAGTGCCTTTGTCTGGGAGATTGGAGGCTGTGACTGAATAGACTGTATTAGTTTTGAGTTCCTTTTTCCTCCTTGAAATTTTTAACCTCTGGATTTTAAAGGAAGGTGGTTCTTGTTCTCACTGGAAAGGAAGCCACCAGTTTGCTGAAAATATTGGAGTATGGTTTTATAGTGTACGTTGTTTATGGTGAATTACTGATGAAACGTGAACTCACTCTGATAAGATCATGCCTTTTCTGAGGAAGTGAGTGATCTATTGGAGGGAAAACAGTTTGGTTACTGCCATTGCAGTGAACATAAGTTAACTATAGCTTGGCTAAATTCAAGGGCTGCAGAGGAAGTATGGGGTTTTTGCCTCTTGATAGGCCTAGAAAACACAGCAAACAAATAAGTGAGTGTCCAGATACTTATGTGATCCCTTTTCTTATATGGATTATCTATTAAAAAGTCATAAAAATAATCTCATTTTAGGTTGTGGGTGATGACTGTTAATGCTCTGCAGCCTTCAGTAAAAATAGTCCGACAGCAGAAATACACTCAGAATGATCTGATGATTGATCCCTTGATTGTACTGAGGTGTGATCAGAGAGTTCATAGGTAAGCACTTCCCTCCTTGAGCTTTTTACCTTCTGTGCTACTTACATTGATACACTGTGCATGCTAAACATTAAAGTGTCCTATAGAAAACTTCTAAAAGCTTTCAGTACCACAAAGCACAGTCTCAGACTAATCATACGAGCTAGTAAGTTCTATCTTTTTTCTGTTAAGCTTGTTGATGTGAGGACTGAGTGAGCTGGGCGTGCTGTTTCAGCAGGTCACACTCTCCAGCTGCATGTCTGGTTGGACAACCTTGCACTTCTGTTTTGGAAACTTTGGGATTTGCACATAGGTCATCCATTTTAGATTTGTGTGTGAGAATTTGTTCTAAATAGACATTGCAGCACACTTAAAATGGCTGCTGCCACATGGTGGTGGTGGCTGCTGAGGTTGTAGCTGTAGCATCCTTTCACTTCACACTCTCTTTTGTCATCCTTCGTGGGCCTGTAGGGTATTCCATCTTTTTGGGTAACAGTTTCTGCCCGTGGATGCTTGATGGATATGACAAAGGTAGATTTGCTTAATTTCTCAAGAAAGTCTTTTAGTAGTACTTAGAAATTAGCTCCTCTAGATGTCAGTGGTGACAGAGGAGCATATGTAATGCTGCTTTATGGCTCTGATGCAGAAGAATAAGCTGAGAATTGAAGTAGTGAAAATTATCATAATTGGTAGCAATTGACCAGCTTTCAAGGAGAATATGAAATAATGCAGAAAGTAAGTCAGAATTTGTAAATTATAACTTTGCTTTTCATAGTAATGAAGCAAATTGCATCTGTTATTCTCAAATAATATGGTTAACAATTGTATGCACTTCAGCCCCTGGCTTTACTCCTTGTGTATTCTTTTTTATGTTTTCTGTCAGTTGTGGTTTATTTTTTCCCTTTTTGTTACCCTTTTTGTTCATAATAAATGCCTAATAGCTTGATTTGTTTTTCATGTTCTTGTTTATATGCATCTGTCCCCCCTTGCCCTTTAGCAATGGAGCCATAAATCCAATTTTCTTTTGAGTTGCTACAACTCTGCTAGACTCAGGTTCTGTTGATGACATCTTTAATCCTCAGCCTGTAGGTGAAATATTTAAATGTATGTTCCTTCAGCCCTGGATGCAAATGAAAAGTCCTACGCTTCTAAAGCTGTTAGGGAGATATATAATGCAGTGTGACTTGAAAGGCATCGTCTTGGTATTGTGAAGCAGTTCACAGCTTGCCTGCCTTATTTTTCTCTGTCATTCAGATAATTATTTTTCCTTACTTCACGTGCAGCTGACCCTTTTTGGGTTTCCTTTGTCTGTCAGAAATTAGTCTCTTCAGCAGTTCCTTGGGTTTGTAGTGTGCACGTACACGTCTGCACATGAGAGAAGTAGGACTGGATGGCAGGCCAGCAGAAGGGATAGTGACCTTTAGTATTTTGCTAGGGAAAACAGCTTTAGTATGAACCAGACTACAACCAAATGAGCCTTTCAGAAGTGCTTTTAGTCTGTTTATATTATTACTGTCTTACTGTTTTGCCTACTGAAATGCCTTTATTTTATCATGTGTTCCTGTATCAGGAGCCCTCCTCTGATGGATATAACTTTACACATGCTGAACGGATATCTTCTTGCTTCAAAAGCTTACCTCAATTCTCATCTAAAAGAAACAGCAGAGCAGGACATTAGGCCATCCCAAAACAATGCAATGGGTCCAGAGGCCCCAGAAGTTACAAGGGAAGAATTAAAAAATGCATTGCTTGCTGCTCAGGTAAGGGGAAAGAAATGGATATTAAATGATGTGAGGGAAGGCAATGATAAAACAGAAAGACAGAAACAGGAAATTAAAAAAGGAGACCTTTTTACTTCTTTTTTTACTAACATCTGTTACCATGAAAAAGAAAACTGCCTCTGTGTTCAGATTGTTAAATATTTTAGGTCTTCTCTTTCCTAGTCTGAAGCATTGTGTTGGTTAAATACTGTTCTGTTAGAACAGAAGAATTCTGCTTTTCGAGCCCTTTTGTCTTCTTGCTTGTGTACAAAGGTTTGTTCTCTACTTATATTTGGAGCAGTAAAACATAAATAAATGTGACAGACCTGTTTATGACCATTTGAACTATGTTATTTGAGAGAAGCAGCCAGTGAGGCTGAACAATGGTTAACTTAGGTTGACATTATGGAAATTCCTGACTAATCCTTTTGCACAGACAGTCTCTTCTTCCCTCTGTCTGGAAGAGTGTCACATATATAGTCCCTATTAGAAGATGATTTTTTGATTTAATAGGAAGTTCCTTATTTCAATGAGTAGTGAATTACATGGCCATGTGCTTATTTTGTGTGATCTGAATGCTTTAAGGGACCATTGGATATTTATTTTGAAACAGTACAAGATTCTGTTGAACTTACTCATTTGACCTGGTATGATTATCTGTTGGATTGAGCCTTTTTTCCTTTTGAGTCTTGATTCAGCTAAAGTGTTGGGATTTGTTTAGTGTTCTATAGGATTTGTGACTCTTGAACTGACTTGGGTTTATTCTCTGTAAAAAAATAGCTATAAATTTTAGCCACCTGACAGTCTTCTGTTTCTTAAGTAGTCATTAGTTTGCATTTGATTTCTTTGATTTCATTGGGGTTTGTTTTATGCATGTTATGTTGCTTATTTTCTTCACAGGACAGTGCTGCTGTGCAGATTCTTCTAGAGATCTGCTTACCTACAGAAGAAGAGAAATCCCAGAGCAGTAACACCCACAGTTTGCTGAAGAGTGTTCATGGTACCACAGGCCCTAAGAGTCCTGAACCAGAAGAAGAAGACAGCTTGCTGTGTAATCTTCGAGAGGTCCAGTGCCTGATCTGCTGTCTGCTGCACCAGATGTATATAGCTGATCCCAACATAGTTAAACTAGTTCATTTTCAGGTCAGCTTTGCACTATTTTAGTGGTTTTCATGTTTCCTCTGGTTAAGAAACAGCCAGATGAAGGTGTCAAAGGATGTTGAATGCTGTTCCTCAGAAATTAAACCAGCGCACTTTTCTGCTTCACATCCTGTCAAATTTGTAGTACCTGCATTTCCCCCATGTTTCAGTGCTTGGACTCTATGTTGAGGCTGAGAAGGGAGCACCTAAGCTATGCCTGTTCCTCATCATTAAACAGAAGCTTTATTTGTGCCTCTGCCCTTTTTTGTATCAAAATAGTTTGTCCATTCTAGGCCAAGGAAAACTGGCCTCATCATCTTCTGGTTAGTGGCTCCACATCTTTTGTGGGTTACTTATTTTTTCTGGCCATCTTTTTACGTTGGTATGCTCGTTGTTCAAAACTGTAATTTGGCTTCAAATATAAACATTATCCATCTTATCTTCCCTTTTTGTTAGGGCACAGTTCATCTTTTCAGAGTGGAAGGAAAAAGGTTGCCCCTGCTAAAGCAGCTGTATGCCTTCAGAAAAAGAAGTGGGGAAAGGCTAAATATGAATGTGTTTTTGGTGTGTGTTTAATTGCTCGTTGCCAGATGGCAACAAATTTAACACATTAACTCCTCTTTAAAAGGAGTTAATTTGCCTTGACTTGGAACTGATTAAGTGCTAAAACAGTCATAATGGTCCAGTCATGAAATAAGCGAATTGGGGCCTACGGTGAAGTTTGGAACATGGGGGAAGGACACAGGAGAGGGTCACTGCAATCTGGTTTAGTTGTAGGAGTAGGGGACAGTTTGTAGGCAAGTAATACATTGAATACTGAAGATAAAGAACTGATTCAGGCCTTGTGTTTCTCACCCAGCCTGCCTCTTGATGCCTTGAGATACTGGCCTGTTGCTTGTAATTCTGAACGAAAGAGATTTACAAGTATATTAGTGTTGAAAAAACCATTAACACAGATAAAATTTAAAGTTTTAATTGAAGCAGAGTTTTTATACCACTGTTGACACATCTGTTTCCTTAATCACGCAGGGTTATCCATGTGAACTTCTGGCACTGACAGTGGCAGGGATTCCGTCAATGCACATCTGTCTGGATTTCATACCAGAGCTCATTGCTCAGCCTGAACTTGAAAAACAGGTACTGTACAGTCATGTAGTTTGAGAATCACTGTGAGCAGTTAACCCTGATGAAGTATTGGTTAAGGGCAGAAAATTAAAGGATCACTAAAAAAAGTCCTGTTCTAACTTGCCTGTGATATCAAGCTAATATTTTTAGCACTTTTACCTTAAATTAAAGGCCTGGTCTTTAAATCCCCTTCAAATCAGGGATTGTGACAACTCCTCTAACATATCTCTATGCACTTGCTTAGGAAACACTCATGAATTTCAATATTGCCTTAAAGCACATGAATAAAAGTACTTTTCAATAGTGACTTTTCATTCTTTATCTTGAGTATAAATCAGTTGGCAAAAAATTTGCCTACTTAGTTTTTGTCTGATATTTGTAGCTACAGGAGCTTATATGAAGACTGGAATTCTAAACACCCTTTTTTGCAGTGCTACTCTGTAGAGCAATGAAGTAGCCATAAGATCAAGTCTTTTTCCAGGGAATATTGCTACTGCTTCTTGAAGCAAGCCTGGGATAAGACTATAGGGCAGAATTTTCTAAATAAATTTAAATTTCTCCTTTGCCAGTTGTCTTACCAGTTCTTTCCCTGGTCTAACTGCAAAAACAAAGCCTACTGGAATGAGATCTGTGGCTTTCCTCAAAGTTATGTGTTTGAATCTGAAGAGTGGTGATTTCTTCTTGCTGCAAGCTCAGCAAAGGGGGAGTCAGGAGTTTGATTTTGAAATGTTTCACTGATTTTTTTCTTAGGTCTTCTCATGATGAACAACATCAAATAATAATTTATTATTACTCTCTAAAAGGTTATGTTGTAAATTGTGTGTTGCTTTGTTCCTCATCATTAATGTCAGAACAAATTGTGTCTTTAGGAGAGATTCTGAACCCCTAGTGCTGGTACTTTGATTAATGTTAAATGTGAGATGGGGGGGGAGTCCTTATGTCAGCAGAAGAAATTCAGAATACCTATTATTAAGGCTGCTCTGCCTTTATCTTCCTCATTGGTAAAATGGAGAGTATTTAGTAACTTGTAAGTTATATGAAGAGCTTCGGATAGAAGGTACAAAGCAATCTGTAACATTATTGCTTATTTCTCTTTATCTGCTTAACAGATATTTGCCATCCAGTTACTTTCTTTTTTGTGTATCCAGTACGCACTACCTAAATCTCTCAGCGTGGCTCGTTTAGCTATCAATGTGATGGGAACCCTACTCACAGGTAAGCACTCTGGCAACTAACAAAGACATTGTTGTGTTAAAGGAACAACATTTCTTGACTGGATTTTTATAATGATTCCTTTGTACTTAACCTTTTTATTTTCCTTGGCAGTTTTAACCCAGTCCAAGCGCTACGCTTTCTTTATGCCGACCCTGCCTTGTTTGGTGTCATTCTGTCAAGCTTTTCCTCCTTTATATGAGGATATTATGTCTCTGCTGATACAAATAGGGCAAGTTTGTGCCTCTGATGTTGCTACGCAGACAAGAGACGTAGACCCAATTATTACACGTAAGTAAAATACCTTGTAGTTCAAAAGTATTGTTGTAGTCCCTGGGAGAAGAAAAAACTTTGAGTGCAGCTGGAACGTAGTATGAAATTTACTGCTGGTGTCTTGTAAATATAGAAAGAGTAAGGATAGGTGGATTTAATGGGTTGGAGGACAGAGTTTAGAGGCTAAAGGGTGCTGGAAATACCCCATTTATTAAACTTTGTACTGCCCTTCTTCTGTTTAATTTCCCTGCTTGTTATCATTTCAAGATGTATGAAAAAAGGAATGTTGTAGTGTCTGTAGAAATAATTTGTTGAGTTCTGCCTGGTCCATGACCTAGCACTGGCTAAAATTTGCAATTTCATAGCATACATGTGTTGTGGGTATAATGGAACAGTTTTAAATTTTGATGTATTCATTTATTTATATGGACTTTGCTGTTTCTACTTAATTTTCTAGGTCTCCAACAACTGAAAGAGAAACCAAATGAAGTGTCAGGACTTTGTAAAGATTCGTCTAACAAAAGCTGTTCAGGGGACGTTGCAAGCATGGACCCTGATGTTCGGTTATGCCAGTGTGTTGAAAATACTATCATTGAAATAATTAACATGAGCGTAAGTGGAGTTTAGGAAGAACCCAAGTCAAATTGTGCTGTAGCTAATCCCGTGGTTTATGGTGCCTAAATTTGGAGAAAGATGTGGAAGTAGACTGAGGAACTGGAGCACAAGAGGTCCACGTTTTTCATTCATTCAATTCAGTTATGGCTGAAAAGAAAATTCTTTGAAGTGGATTATGTTGCTTCCAGTGAAAACTTTTGAGGCTGATGGGGTCGGTAAATAGTTTCCAGTGAAACTGAGGGTGGTTTTCAGGCTTACTTGGTTTCTGAAGTGAAACAGCAACACCCAGAAGGGTTTTATAAGACTCTTAAAAGCAAATACTGAATTTGTTGAGCAAACAGCAAAACGATGGGTAAGAAACATTTGAGATGGAAGCACTTTGCTTATGTTAAATCAAATACTGTTCTAGAGCCTTGCAGAGCAAGATGGAATACTCCAAGGAAGACTTGAAAAAGTGGTGTAACTGACTTGTGCCATCACACTGAGTACTAAGAAAATGCTTTCACTTTTTTGTGTTTCAAACCATTGGTCAAAGTTTCAGTTCATGAGATCAGGAACTTCAGTTGAAGATCAGCCTGCATTTAAAGTGTGAAACTGGTCTAAAAGTTTCTTTAAAGAAAGGAGTACAAAATAAGCTGTCTGAATGTGATTTCTGAAGAATAGGTATTTTTCATGCAGTTCAGATTGTTCAGTATTTTTTAACATCACTTAATTTAAAAGGGATGAGAAAGACTTAAGAAATAAGTGCAAAGGTGTTTTTAAGTTGTCATCAGGATAAGATTAAAAAAGGATGTCAGTGTTGAGGGTGACTGTGACAGAAGCTGCGTTTCCCTGTGATGAGGGGGATGACAGGTTTTAGCCATACTGAAATGCTGACATGCAACTGAATCCTTTGTGCTTCATGTGTGAAGTTGGTTGTCCTTTCACATCTACAAAAGCTGCAGGATTTAGCCTCGACAGATGTGGTTTGTGCATTGCAGAATGAGGTGTGTGGTGCTGTAGTTGGGAGTTTCCTGATGGTGTGTGACACAGCACGTGCTTTTGTGGCAGAGAAAGGAAATGAAGGTTTGGCTGTTGTGCCAGAGCACAGTACTTTGACACACCTGAATTGCTAAACTTGTCATTCCAGCACTTACTCTTAAGTGACAGCAGCCAGGGTCCTTAAATATGGGAAATACTGTTTTCAATTTAAACCAGTTTATATTCCAGAAATAACGGCCTGATTCTTTAGTGTGGCCTTGACTAAAGCCTTTCAGAGCTTGTCTTCGGCCCATGTTGGATGGTGATTTAGGAAGGCTCACACCAGATTGGGGTTGCATTCCAGGATGCCAGTGTGCTGTAACCACCCGCTAGCACCATCTGGCTAGCAAGGAAATCCTTGTCATCTTGATGTAAAGTATGTAAATAACCTAAATGTATGTTTTGGGGTTTTGTTTTCTTTCTCTTAAGCGTGACTTTTATATGCTGTAGTGGTATTTAAATAAAAAAACCAAAACAAGCTAGTTTATGGCTTAATTCCCAAGGGACTTACCTGTATTGGGTGCCCTGACCTCGGGGACCGGCAGAGGCCTTTCCCCCGCGGGTGTCCGTGCGGGGCAGTGTTGAAAACCCGCTGACCTTATTAAAGCGATTATTTAGGATAACAAAGGGTTGTTTTGCGATACAGCTCCCCACGGTGAACGCGTCGTTGCCCAGCAACGACTACAACCTGAAGCCAATAAGGCCTTCCGTGATTGGTTCTCATAGCGCACAGGCGGAAGGCGGGAGCGGCTCAGTCTGCGATTTGCTGACTGGTGGCGCAGGGCTCTTTCCTGTCAGCTGATTGGCGCCGGGGCGGAGGCGGGAAGGACGGACGGGGAAGGGGTCGCTGTCGCCTGAGGTGAGCGGCCGTGTGGCGGGACGCGGCGCGGCTGTGAGGAGACCGGGCTCCTGTGGGAAGGGGGAATCGGCTCTCTGGGGGCCTTTGCCTCTTAAACAAGATGAAGGAGACGCTCAGGTGCTTCTCTGTAGGCTGGGGCGCCACACGCACGGGAGTATGACAGCAGCTCCTCAGCGCTCCCTCCCCTCAGCCGCAGAGAGGCAGAAGGATCCTCCCCAGAGCTGGATCTAGAGTAGGGTCAAGGCGGTGTCGGGGTTTCCCTGGGGAGTGTACCCCAGGCGCCTAAAGGCGGAGACCGGGACAGAAGATCCCTCCGCGTTCCTGGTGTCTCGGACCGCCGCCGCTTCCTGCCCGCTTCGGTGTTGAATCGTTCCCACCGCCCCAACGGGGGCTTCCTTTTTATTTCGGCAAAGCTCAATTCGAAGTAGTGCTCCTTTAAGCGTACACACCCCTCACCCTCCCCACAGTGTGCTAGTGGGGGAAAAAGCCTTTTGCTGGGTGCAGTTACAGTTTTTGGAAGGAGGGGTAGGGTATAAACAAGTGTTAGCAGCCTCTTTTTGCTAGGGTTTCTTTTGCCTGTTGAGATGATGAAGCTGACTTATGCCATACCCTGGTATTTGCTGCATATGTTGACTCATTAAAAGTGAGATGAGGACACAGGTTAGTGAGTTAACTTATCACAGGGAATCTCCCATTTTAAAATCTGTCTTTTCTATTGTAGATGTTGAAAACCTGTAAGAAAAAAAACTGTGCTGTTTTTAAAAAAGTATTCCTTTTTTAAAGCCAGTAATTACAACGTTTTAGGATAATAAGGAGACTGGCTTTATTCTGTTATCCAGAGAGAAGTGCTGGATAGTGCTCGGGGAATAGCAAAGTCAATGACACCTCATTTTCCCCTGAGTAATGATTGTATTATTTGTGGAAGGAAACTGTTAGTTTTTAAACATCTCATTTTTGAAATCCAGTGTGCAGCTTTAACGTCTCAGTGCTATAAAACGAACAGCTCAAGCTACTGTTGTCAGGTGTATCTTTGTAGTTGCAATGTGTTGGAGTTCAAGCTAATGGACTTGCTGAATTGAAAAGTTATTAAATATCTTAAAATACTTTTCCCCCAAGGATTTCGCTTCTTATCCCAACAGTATTCAGTCTGAGAGAATCTGACAGGATGTGCACAGTGGATCATGTTTTTATTTAAATTGCTGATGTTGCTCATCAAATGGTGGCAAGTTGCTTTCATGTGTAACAAGGAATGCGTCTGAACTGACGCTGTGTAGTATGAGTCCCTGTATGCTGGTTCTGGTGATATCCTGAACTACTCAGCCCCCTTACCAGGTTAGCAGTTTCTGCTTGGGTTTTTTTTGGTGCCATATGTTGTTTCAGGCTTTGCCTGGTTGTTAGTGTTGACTTGTTAATAGTATTTTTTATTGCAGTTATAAACCTGAAGTAAACTGGAGGAAAAAGTGACAATGTCCTCTGATGTGTCAGAATATACTATTGGGGGAGTGAAGATCATGTTCCCTTGCAAGGCTTACCCTTCACAACTTGCTATGATGAATGCTGTAAGTAGAAGTTATATTAACATTGGCTAAACTAATAGCTTATGTTTTCCAGTATCTACCAGCATTTAGAAAGCAAACACATGAAATTCAGAGCCTCCAGTATCTTGAGAATTGAATTTGTAATGTAACTTATTGTTCTTTGTGCTGTACAATGATATCTGGCCTGTGACTAGGGAAAGTTAAAGTACATTTTGGATTTGTGAATATTTGTGCTAATCCATATATGTTACATATGACTGTTTAATTAAATATACTGTGATAGGGATTTTATATAAGTTTGCAAATTCCCTCCATATAAGGAGGGAATGATTTAGTAAAACACCTCTCTTAAACAGATCATAATATTTCACTAAGATTTTGCTTTTTGGCATTTTTAAAAATGAATTATTACACCTTACATTTAAACATTTTAAAATAGTTCTAACCATTTTTAAAGTATGGGACAATGGGTTTGTTTTTTCCCTGTGGGACAACTAGTTTGGTTGTCTGACAGATGTTTTCAATGGTCTGGTTCTGTAAGGCTAAAGGAAGGGAGCCAGTCCCATCAGGTATTCCTGTTAGCAGGTAAGTATTTCAGTGTCCCCTGTAAGTGAACCTCCAGGCATGGCTAACGAGGCGTGTTCCTCTCGAGAGAAATACATCTAAGGCTTCCCGACCTGTTGTTATTATTAAGGGTGATGAGGGGTGGTGGTGTGTTTCTGATTTTCATTTATTGTTTTTTTTACAAGACAGCAGGTGTCCTGATCTATTTTTAGAAGTAGTTTCTAGCTTGGCTAAAGACCTCCACTTTGTTTGGTTTTCTGTTAATTCTGGTTTTGTTTTTGTTACTCTCCTTAAAGATTATTAAGGGTTTAAATAACAGGCAACACTGTTTGTTGGAGAGCCCTACAGGAAGTGGGAAAAGCTTGGCATTACTTTGTTCTGCATTATCATGGCAGCAGTCTCAGTATGGTAAGTTATCTTGGTATCTCTTCGCCCAATTTTTATTGCCACAGTATAATAAATTTGTTGGTTTTCAGCCTTTAAACATCCCTGGTTTCAGGAATCTAAGCAGGTCTTTGTCCACCATTATAGGTATTGCCTTATTAGCAACATAAACTGGAAACGGCCAGCGTGGATTTCAATATGCTATCATAAGGGAATTATGTGGCTGTTGGAACTTTGAAAGAATGTAATTATGTATTGTAGTTATGCAGATTGAATTGATTTCAAGAGAGGGGCGTTTTTCATTTCTGCAAGTTGTTACAGTTCTTTGCACTGCAGTTTGCCAAAGGGTGGTGAATGCTTGTTCAGATTTTGTAGACACAAAGTTTAAAACTGGTACCTAAAGAAAAGCCATCATCTGAACTGTTTTGAAAGTCTTTTTCTCATGTATAGTCTTGAATAGTGTTCAATGGAAGACAAATGACTGTGTCCTTTAGAGAAACCACTGCTTACATCGTCATGTGAAAAGGAAGACAGAAAGCCAGAGACCTCACCGCTGTGTCGCTGCACATGTCACTCCCACTGTAAGAGCAATGAGGCGGCAACAAGTGTGAATCATGGTGCTTCTTCTATTACTAATTGTGAAACGGGAAGTTCTGTAAAACCTGGAAGTCCACTAACAAACACAGGTAACTTCATACCCAAGATGCTAAAAATCTGTCCTAGAAGTCAAATACGGAGCCAGTGATGTCAAGTGTTTTTGCTTTCAAGTCAGGGACTTTTTTTACTGTCATAATAGCAGATTACTACATGATTCTGCCCTGTGTGGAAATCTATGTGGAATGGTGGTTAATGTGTCTAGGAATGTCTAATGCTATCTCCTATATCATGTGTATTTATAGCAAATTCCATTTTTAAAATATTGCCGTTATTTAATGCATTCCTAGTATTGGACATACCTTTTATTTTATTTTTCATTACAGAATGTAAGGAAAATGAAACACTAGCTTCAAAATTGTCTGCCAAAAAGAGGTTATCGCTACGTGACAATGAGAACGATGATTTTCAAGTAGACAGGAAAAGGATTCGTCCTTTAGAAACTGAGCAGCAGGTGAGCAAAGTTTATTTGCAATAAAATAATCCAGGCATAGCTCAAGAAAGCTGTCAAATAACAATCAACGTTTCAGAGAAGTGCTTAGAGAATAGTTGAGTCACAGTCATAGTTTCAACTGACAGCTTTTTTTCATTTGTATTGTCACTTGTTACAAAGGAGTCCATTGTTGCTCAAAATTGTTCATAATACCATGTCCTAAATTATATTTTGCATATTTAAACACTTAACATCCCCAAAACTTATTTGTACCCAGTTGATCCACACTATTGAGTCAAAGCGTGAGATTGTAGAATTGTGCCCTTCAAATACATACTAGAAACTCTAATAATGCTGTAAGTGTATTCAAGTTCTGTTTTTTTTTATCCTGTCAAATGCAGCTATCTCTGGCCCACTATGTAGAGTGCAACATTTCTGTCATATTTTCATCTGTGTCAGTCACATGACTTAGCACTTGCACTGTAAACAGCTTTTATGTTGCTGTGGAGTATTGCTCAGATGGTTGCTTTTGGTTAGGTTTTCAGTTCAATATGGCTTCATTTTATTTCCTGTTTTAGTTATGGAAGTTCTGCTTATATCAATCTAGTATTACAATTCCTATTAGTTTCGTTACAGTGGGGAATTAAAGAAGAAAAGCACAGTAGTAATTACAGATTTTGTTGTTGTTATTGTTACTGAATTTTTTAAGTAAGACTTTGTATCTTTTCGCAAACTGTTGTGTGGCTTAGATTTGGTTAAACTGTTAAAAAATATTAGTGATGCACACTGTTAGTGAAACAGACTCAGAGGAAAACAGTTGAAAGAGAATCACTGACTGCACATACTTCTGCCCAGTGTGTTTGAACACAGTACATTTTTTTTTCCGAACAGGTTAGAAAACGTCATTGTGTTTCAAAAGGAGTCCTATTTGTTGATGCTTTAGAAGTTTATAATCAGAGAAAAAATGGAGAGCTGATTGTTCACTCTGGGAAAAGTACAAAACCCACCACTTTTTCTCACAAACCAGTAAGTAATACAGTAGTATTGTTTATATCAGGACTGTTAGTTCAAGAGCAGTTTAAAAAAAATCTACTGTAAAGAGATTATGCATGAAATACAGCTTGTTAATATCGTTTCAGAAAACACTGTAACTCTGGCTGCATTACAGCCTAACGGAAAGGTTCACAAGTATGTAAGTTGCTTTAGAGTAATAGTGAACTTTGTTGCTATTGCTGGCAAGAACTGCAGTGGCTTTTACTCCTAATGGTGCTGTCTAACCAATGTGGTTTGCAAAGTGAATTATTTCTGTGAAAGTTGTTCTTCTAAACAGTGTGTTGAACTCTTTTACACCATGGCTCCCCGGTAGCACAGAATCTGAGCCAGCAATTCTGCCTGTGAGCTTTCAATATGTGACAGCAATTGTAAAGCAGCTGTAAATCTGTTTGTTATATTTGTATTTATAGTAGATTTGTGATATCGTGGAAGAACTTGAAACTAGGACCATAGAAATTGAGTGACATCAGGAGTGTAGTTTTTGTTCAACTTGCCATTCGTTACTTTGTGGCATATGTAGTAAATAAAAGACAGCATTTAATATTAATAAATGTGCCTTTAAGCTGGAGAAAGTTTGAGCTGGTCATTACAATATATTATAACAAAAAATGAGTAATAAATACTGCACATGATTAAGAAATAAAATCCTGTGTGTTAACTATGATAGAGTAACGTTTTGGGTTTGGTTTTTTCGTTTCTTTTTTTTTTTAATTACCACTTTTCATAGCAGAAACTAGTTTCTCCAGCTTTCTGCTAAGCATTTTCTGCATTTCTTGATATTTGAATCATACTGACTTTACATAAAAGTTCATTGAAGCAAAACCAGTCAAAGGAATCTGAGGCAGTAGAGAGTTGTCAGGTGCCAAATTACATTAATAATGTAGTTCCTATGAGTGCTTATCAAAGGCTGTGGCATAGAATAGAATGATAGAATAGTTTTTGTCTGTATTAAAATGCAGGAGCATGCCATGAGGTCATGAAGTGGTATGTTTGATACAAACAGAAGACAGGAATGAGGTCTGGTCTTTGTTTCATCAGTACAGAAATTTACTTTCTTCTTTCAAAAGGCAAAGAATATTCTCCCTTTCCAATATATATTTCTTATTTTTATGTTGCTTTATGGTAATACCCATCTGCAGGTAACTCGGCTTCTAAGTACAGGGGTTTTATGTATGTTTGGAAATTTCTGTTTCCACATCTTACAACAGCACTTGGTTCTTTGTATGTCCTAAATTAGGTTCTATTTTAATCAGTGTGTGTTTTAACTTCAGGAGCTCTTTTCCAGTATGCTATACATTTGTGAAAACAAAGGAAGCCAAAAGCTTTGGTATTACTTTAAGACACTGGGAGTTAAATCTTTTCTTGACAAAAGTGAATCTGTGTTGTAGGTCATCTGATGGGAACTAAATTTTGCCAGTTTTGGAAAGCTCCGTAGATTTTTGAGTAGGATTTGAAATGCTTTGTGCCAGTGAACTTCAATTGCTGGTTTGAAGTACAAAGGCCAGCAGAGTGTGCTGTTGATTTTCAAATAAAAGACCTTTCTTCCTTCATTGTAAAATTTGCTTTGGTACTTTGGTGTGGGTATCTGAAAAACTTTATTTACAACTTCTAGAAAGTTCATGTAGTGAAGTAAACTGAAAACTCTGAGTATAGATCAACTACCTGTTATAAAATATTGAACTATAGTCTGATTTTCTGAGAAAACTCTTAATTTTTGTAACAGTACCTGAGCTGTACCTGTTCGTGTTATAATATGCTCTCCATGGGTCTGAGTTTGCAGATAGAGAGTACAATATACTATTCAAAGTTCAAATACTATGCTGTTTAGTACTTCTTTAGAGAGAAGTAACCTAAGAAGACATAAAAGAAAAAGAAATTATTTTTAAGAATGAAATAATAAGGTATTATTTACCTACAGTGAGCCTCAGCAGACTGAGAGCTGAAACAATTGTCAAGAAACAATTGCAGAAAGTAAGGCCCTATTTATCACTAGTAGTTCTGTGGCTTAACTACATTAAGACATGAAGAACATCACAAAAGAGGCTGGTAGGTTACTTTTCTAGTGTAGCTTATGAAACAAAGTCAGCTGAGGTGATGTTCAGCACTTACCATATTGGACTATATATTTACGATGATACAATAATGCAATAAAAATATTTTCTTAATCAATGAAATAATCCTGATTTGTGTAGCTTGTGTTTTACTGTAGTCAATCCTGTGCTTAAAGCAAATTTAGTTTCTTGTCAAGCCCTTTTTTATAACCCAAGAGAGAGAATGGGTTGGTTGTTAAGAGAATGAGAGGCACTTCCAGTGCTGCTGCATCAGATGAACACCTGTAGATCCCAGTGGGTGAGGATCTTCTGCCCGAGATGCCTGACTGGTTTTAGCTGCTTTCAGTCCACAGCCTGGGAATCCATTTTTGTTCTTCTGCTGTTAATCCTTGCAAGAGAGGGCAGTTCTAGTGTGAGTTTAGATGGGAAATTATACCCTTAAGGTACTCTCTTGATTACTTCTGTCAAAGCATATGGTCTGAGAAACTGGGGCAGCTGGGTTAAGGAATCCCCATTTATACCAGGTAAAAAAAGTAAACAGTAAATGGAGAGTAGTGTAACAAACACTTGGGGTATCAAAAAACAGCTGTGAAAAGAATCTGTCTTAATGTGCTAGCCCATTGCAGTTTAACATATTGCTTACAACCTTCACAATGGAGTTTGAGTGACTTCTGTTACACATTCCAGGAGACTGGCAGCCTGTTACAATCAGGGTCTGGACTTCAGAATAGGCTAATTTACCACGATGGGATGAAGAAAGTTGTGGATTTGTATTACATGCTCTCACCTGACACCGTATCTGATCCTTTTTCTGCTGACTGACATTTTGAATGAGCTCTTTGAAGCAAGTTCCAGCTTAATTAAAACGTTTGCTTGGTTAGCAGTGATCTGTGAAAGCCTGTGATAAATATTGAACTGGGTTCACCTGCTGGTTACTGTGAGAGGATAAACAGCTGCTTTGTGTACTTTAATCAAGAGGCTGCAGCACCAGCAGAATACTGTGCTTTTTGAGAGCTTATAAAGGAATAGCTGAAAAGCTCTGGTAATGTCACTGCTGATATCTTACTAGATTGTGCTTGTGTGATATTTCACACAAGAGGTATTCACTGCTGTATCATTCAGATGGCTTTGTAACCGGGAAATGTAGATGAAGATATGAAGAACTCCTCTTACCTCTTTGTGTTTCAAAGATCATAGCCTCAGTGTTTGTTTAGCTCTATTTTACACGTAGGACAGGTTGGTGGACTTGATTATTCCTTTTTAAATCAGACTTCCACGTTTTTGCCATATAAATATTGATGTGATAGGCTGTTTTATCTAGCCCCTGACAGAAGTAAAACCAAGTTAGATTAGCCTAAGGTCCATACAGTCTGTTGTCTGATCTCTAACAGTATCTGTTACTGGATGTTTCTGATTAAACTGCAGAAAGCAGAGGAGTATCTTCCCCCGCACACACACTCTCTCCAAAATGAAAATCTATATCCCAAATACAAACAGCTGAAAATATGTTTAGTTCTGAAGCCAGAGGGTGTTATAAAGTAGTTTTTTGTTGTCTTAATACTTTTATATTTTACATATTTATACTTGGCTCCCCACTCCCAATTCTTTCCTAATAAATGGAAACTTTGTCTAATTTTATTATAATTTAACCAGCATCTCTTTGTTGTGTCTCTAAAAATTTGTACTTTAAGAGGCAACACTGCTATGGAAACTGCCATATTGGAGTTACCACTTTGTTCAGCTGGAGACTATTTTCTTTCCTTTTGCTGTAGTAATGGGAGAATAACACCACGTTAGAATTTGGTGTGTGATATCAACAGTAAATTCTTTTTGTAGACATATAGAATTAAAATAGTTTGGTTTCAATAAAATTTAAAGATGGCCAGGCTGTTTTCTAAAGCATAAAAATGCAAGCTGACACATTTGAATAATATGCAAATAGCAGGAAGAACTCAACTTTTAAACTGTTTTAACCAGTTTCTTCAAGTTTTTCTTCGTTATAAAGCACCTTCTAAAAAGGATTTATTTATTTATTTACATATTTTTGGCTAATGGTGTTTGTGGCTTTCACATGTTTATTTATACTCTTATGAGTTACTATAAATGAGCCTGAGTTTACAACTTTTGCAATGTTGACTTTTTTTGGAAATAAAATTTGTTTTTCAAAGTGAAAGGTAACATTTGCAAACTGGAACATGGGCTGAAGTGCTGCTTAAAGCCAGTATTACACCAATTTCAAACCTTTTAAGAAAAACTTTAAAGGCCACCTGTAAAACACTAATTTAGAAGCCTTACACATAAGAATACTTAATTCTTTTAATAAAGATGAAATGCATCTGGGGTTTTTTGGGTGTTTTTTAAACCCATCATAGAAGAGCTTTTGGTTCATGTTTATGTGTATATTTATTTGAACTGCATTTTCCTTTTGTTAGAAAAACTTTTGCAAAATAGCTGCCTGATTGGTCCTAATAATTTTCTATTACTTTTATTTGGCAAACTAAATGTCAGGCTGAGCAATAGCAGTGGTGTATTAGAGGTATGGTATCATGTTGGAATTCTGTGTATTTCTTTTAACTTTGAAAACACAGTCTGACTTGAATTAAAATCAAAAGATGAGCATGTTCTTAAAGGCGCTATACAGTAACTAGTTCAGTTATATTAATTGTTAGCATGCTAGCAGTGTTTTCATTATTTCAAAGAGCAAAATAGAATGTAGGTAGAATTATCAAGGTACAATTTGCATTGCAGTTTTCTGTGTGAGTGCAAACACAGTTGGGTATTGCCACATATGTAACATATACCATATGTCAGCTGTTTCCTGCTTCGCTGTTGACAAGAGCCCCATTCATAACTCTTCTTTTTATCCTTTCAGTGAATAAGTAATTATTCAATATAGAAGGCAGGATATTTGGAACTGGCTATTTAATGTGGCAGCACACCATAATGAAATCTGCTGTTACTGGCAACCTGAGAGGGGAATGTAACAATTCCAGCATGGGTGTAACTTTATCTGCTTTGAGGGCCTGTTTACTTGGCACATCAGTGAACCTTTTATCCCAGTGAGTGACAGCTCCAGAAGGGTTACATTTACATGCGTTCTATCATGTATTGTAATATTTAATGGCAGACAAGGCTGAGAGAGACTAAGGGTAATACGAACTTGCTTTTCCTCAGAGTGGAGGCTAAAAGACAGCTTGATCCCCAGAGTTGTGGTGTAACACACAGCATGATTTGGCATTTGTTTATAATGGATAATCTTACTGATTACAATTAAAAGGGGAGGGAGGAGTATTTGAGTGGGCAGCTACATGTTGTTACTTGCACTATCACATGAAAACCAAATAAAAACTCTTTTACACTAGAAGAATTCATTATTTTTTATGGGACTTGTGTGGACATGGTTACTCATGAGTTATTTCTTTTCTGCTAGTCTTTTCAAACTAATTATTACAATTTCATGACAGTCTTTCCAGTACTTTACATTATGAGAGAGAGTGCTTCTCGGGAAGAAAAGAATTACTTTTAACAAATATTTTACAGGATTAGGTTCTGTTTAGAATTAAGCCCTACATGTCTTTAATTCTCATACTTACTAGATGACCGTTGACATAATGGCATGGCAAATATGTTTCTAATGTAGACTATATGACATAGTCTGTTTTATATGCAGATTTCATTAAACTGTCTAGATTTCTTCTGTTTGTTTTAAGGTAAAAATGTTCTCAGTATTTTAATTTGGGTGTCTGGTCCCAAGGTTGTCTTCACTGAAGGTGCTGGACACTTCTTGTTCTGCAACAGGAGTGTCCTTATGGTGAAGCTCAAATGCCAGAAGTTTGTTAGCCTGTGCACATACTTAACTGGAATAACTACTCTTTCTGCAATTGGGTTATGATAAAGTTGTATCTAGTGACAGAAGTTTTTTAAGATTTTTCAGGCATGAGGACATGGTGTCTGTGCTTTAGCATTTCTAAACTTTCTGCAGCTTGATAGGCCACCTTGGTGATTTAACTGCCTAACTTGAACTATCCTAGAGGGCATTTTCTAAATAGAGCATAAACAGATTTATCATGTTCATCTTACAGTGGGATTTTGTTAAGCTTTTTTTTGTCTTGGGTTGCAGTCTTCTGGCCCTTGCACTGAGTGTTCCTGTTCTTCTGGAAAAGAAACTGATAAAGATGCTAGTAACAGGAAGAAGAAAGAAAATGGAGACCAGACTTTCATTCCCAAAATATTTTTTGGAACACGAACACACAAGCAAATATCCCAGATCACCAGAGAGTTGAAGAGAACAGCGTATTCCAGTGTCCCCATGACAATTCTTTCTAGCCGGGATTATACCTGTATTCATCCAGTGGTATCTAATAGTGGTGGTAACAGGAATGAAATGTGTGTAGAGTTGCTGGAAGGAAAACATGTGAGTAATTTAATTTGAGAAAATGAACACTCCTTCAAACATGCTAAAATGTAGTTGAACAGTTGGAATGAGTAACATTGTTTACTTCTTTATACTATGTTGCTTAAATGCCTCCTGGTAATTTAGTTTAAATACTGTTAGAAAATGTGATGCACAGTATCAGTACTGAAAAAAAATCATGCAGATAAGAATAGTATTTATGACTGCAAGCTTAATGTTCTTAAGAAGGCTTAAATTGTCTTTGCTTTTATAGATGAAGAAGAAGAAAGTGTCCTTTATTTTAGGAACATGAATTTGCCTGTTTTCTGTCTGACATGATGTGTTTGTCATTAGTGTCTGGCATAAAAAAGTAACTGTTAGGAATGTTTCCAGAAAATGAAGTCACATGCATGTAACAACTTAGGGGATTTAATCTTACTTGATTTTCATTAGTATTTTGTAACCATGGACTATCTGCCTTCTTTGCTTTTAGGGCAAGTCGTGTCTTTACTATCATGGTGTTCATAAACTCAGTGAACACCATGCACTACAGTCTGCACACAGAGTGTATCGGGCTTGGGACATTGAAGATCTAGTGAGCCTGGGAAAGAAGCTTCGTGCCTGTGCGTATTTTGCAGCCAGAGAACTCATGGTGGGCGCAGATATTGTATTTTGTCCTTATAATTATCTCCTGGACCCACAGATACGGGAGAGTGTAAGTATATTTGTAAGGAAGAGATTGCAATAACTGAAGTTAAAGGGAAGTTAAAAACATAATGGCCAAATGAAATCTGATTTATATCCAAAATATTATCTACAGAATAACTCCTGGGTTAATGTAGTTTTCCTCTCTCTTTTTTTTTTTTTTTCCTTTTTTTTTCCCAAAATAAGCATTTCTGTATTCCAGGGAATGCTTCCACTGGTCCCATACTCTGTCTGATCAGTGTGGGGCTTGTTTGGGTTTGTTTCTTTTTTTTAATCAATGGAAGGTAAACCCTTGCAAACTTCCCAGTTGTTTGGTTTATGGAGAATGTGGTAGGTTCAGATTATATTAATCCAGACTTTTTTAACAGCATCCTGTTAGTTGCTGTTTCTCGTTAATGTCTTTCACTTTGTTTTACTAGATCATAATTTTCTTTTTAGATGGAAATTAACCTAAAAGGCCAAGTAGTCATTTTAGATGAAGCCCATAATATTGAGGACTGTGCTCGAGAGTCAACGAGCTACGGTGTTACAGAAAGTCAACTAAAAGCTGCTCGAGAAGAGCTAGACTTCATGGTCAACAACAACATCAGACAGAAGGATCATGAGCCCCTACAGGCTGTGTGCTGCTCTCTGACAAAGTAAGACAACACTTTCTAATTCCATTACATCAATTAGTGTTTTTTAAAAGTACAATTAGATTCTTTTTGCTGATACAATTTACTGGTTGCTGTTTTGCGACTGAGCTATGCTTCAAACTATGCAGTCACTCGGTTTTTGTTCATTTGAGGAATTTGGAGGGTTTTGATATAGTTAAAAAAACCATTCATCTTACTCAAAGACACACATTGAAATCCTGTTTGAAAAGTATGTTTGCTCTTGAATGGCGCACTGATCTTTATGGGGTTTACTGTCCTAACTTAGGAAGTTCTGTACGAAAACTTTACCCGAGATAAATAGTTTTGCTCTTTCACATGTTTCTGTTAGCTTACATGGCAAATAGTAACAGCATTATTTTGTCAAAGCGTTACATAGTTTACATTTATAAAATGCTTTCAGAGCCTTGGGCAGGAGGTGTTCGGAGCAGGTTGGAATCTGTTCTTGGAATCAGATTGGAATCTATTTGGAATGGGTTCTTCATAGGTGAAAGTGAATTTATCAGTCATGCCCTTTGTTTTCCCTGTGAAACAACTTGAACAAAGATACAAGGGTCTGAAAAACCGGGGTACATGCAAATTCCCAGAAGAGACTGAAGTCTATAGAGAATTCAAGTAGCAGCCTCTTTGAACGGAGCATGCACAATCTTTCCCTTTTGAATTTCTGATCATTCTCAGGAAAAAGTTGTTCACACAGGATTACTGGTCATTCCTGGACTATGTCAGTAGAATGGTTTTAATGATTTGCTTTTGTACTGAAATTGAAACCAAGGATATGCTGAATCTCTTGTACCTGTCTTGTTGGAACACAAGGATAGAGGAGTTCAGTGAATGGAGAAACATGAATGATTGAGGGAGTGGTTTTGAAAGCAGGAGTTGATCAGTAAGGCAGAAAGAAACTCAAAACCCAGATGTTCTCCTTTTTGCTTCTTTCTGTAGCCATAGAGGAAAAGGTAGTAAGAGTGAAAAAAAAGGTAACCTCCAGAAACTATGGAAATAGAATAGGAAGTGGAAGACCTGAGCAGAAGTTAACAGTCATGAGCCAGTATGGAAGAAAAGCAAAAAGGCCGGGGTCAGAAGCTCAGGAAAGAGGGCAAGAAATAAGGGATGAAGGCGAAAGTCGTACGGATTGAGCAGGAGCATGAGGAAGTTGAAACATCAGAAGAGTTTACCACCACTAAAGAATTTGGAATTTAGCTCTGTAGCCCTTAATTTTTGAATTTTTCATGTGAGGGATCCAGGGACTGAAAGAGTTCAGAAACACTGCTAATGAAACCTGGAGCAGCAAACCCAGCAGAATAAAGTGAATAATGATACAAGTGGCTTTGAAGTGAACTGAACTCTGTTTAAGTGCATGTCAAGATTGTCATTTTGTTGCATTAGTGGCTGGTGAAATAGACTTCAGAGTACACTATAGCAAGTCTCCATTCTGAGAGTTAATGTTTATGTGTCACAGAAACTGATTCTCCTACCTTAGATATTTGAAATGTTAAATTTTAGTCAAAGATAAGAATAGCATGGCTGGAGATTTGATTGCCTCAAGCTTTTTAACCTTATCAGAAAAACTAAGGATGATTGTCATGGCAAATTTTCCAATAGCATGGAAAGCAGAAGACTGGGTGTAAATAGCCAGTAATTGGTAAAATGCAGGGTGAGGTGGCTTTGCCAAATGCATGGGTAATTAGAATAACCTTATTTCTGTTATGAAGATCCTGGACCTTCATTCCAGAAAGCACTTAAGCATGGGCTTAGTGCCACAGAGGTGCTAAAATGACTGTTCTGAGGAATTTGAAGGTATACCAATGGAGGCATACTGGCAAGCTTTTCTGATGAGATGCAGATTTACCAGGACAAATTATGTTGTTCAATGGGGTAGGCTGTATCAGCAATGGGATTTTTTGGTAGGGAGAGAAGGAGCAAATACACTTTCTTGCGTTGAAGGCACGTTTGTAACATTTGTTATATCTTTTCCTGAAAATACTGCATACTCCACTTCAAACCCATAGATATCTTTCTGGGAATCAAGTTAATTTTATTCATGTTTACTGTTGTACTCTAAAAATAAATTAAGAGCTATTTCAAGTAAATGCTTTAATGTTAGATTTAATTGGATGGAAATTATTCTAGGATTTGCTTTTTTTGGTGGTATTTTAGTATTAGGAAGGTTACTGTGTTAATGACCATTTCAGAAGTATGTGATGGTTTTTGAAGTTCATAACAGGTAGGCAGAAGTTTTACACCTGCTGACGTGTTTTATCCATTGTAAATCTGTGTCGTTTCTGTCACAGTGGCAGTTTTTAATTTTAGTTCCAGGTCTTTCTGATCCTGCATTTGAGGAAATGGGGCAGAGTACTACACTGATGAAGTCCTGCCTGTGTTAGCGATCATCATCGCTTAATAAGAAAAAGCAAATTATAGCCAAAGAAGCGATTGTTCTGGTAGTATTTATGAGGGTTTGTTCGCATTTAACCTGGCAAAAGGAAAGTTTTGGGGTTTCTTTTAATTGTTCTATTGATCAGATTATTTGCAGAGACATGACAGGAAACCTGGCACTGAAACAGTCACTGAGACTTGTTGCTTTCGTTGATAATGAATAACTGGTTTTACAGGTAAATACTTTGAACTGTTGTAGAAATGACAGCTGTCTTTCTGATGCCTCCTGCTGGTTGATGAAACGGACAGCTTCGGCATTTCCTGACAGGGAGGGAGCCTGCCTGCTCTCTAGACTGAGAGAAGGTCTTGTAATACTGCAGGGATGATAGAGGACACATTCAGTTAGAAAAGATTTTAGCTGTGCCACAGATGAGGTGATCTACATGTTCAGATCAGGTTTTCAGAAAGTCCTATCACGTTTTGCATTGTACGTGCAGTTGTAGTTCTGCTTCATTTTCAGGTTGTAGCAGAGTTACAAATACCTGCAGATGGATCTGCACTTTTTATTGCCCCATGGTAAACTAGCATCAGCTAGAGTAAAAATGCATGGCTTGAAAAGTACAGCAGAAATCTTTCTTAAATGAGCCTGACATGTTATATTGTATATTTTAATCCTTTTTCTTTATTGTAAAGATATTATGTGATAAACTCTTTCACGGACACCCCCTTGTCGTGGGGAAAGAGCTTGCGTGCCCTTGTGAGGTTGTGAGCTATGCTGATGGT